>PVJS01045062.1:0-16397 GCA_004027185.1 Glis glis
TCCCTCCCTCCTTCCTTCCCTCCTTCCCTCCCTCCCTCCCTCCCTCCCTTTCCTCGGTACCTGGGATTGAACCCAGGGGCGTTCTACCTCTGCGCTACACCCCAGCCCTATTGTTTATACTTTATTTTGAAACCGGGTCTCAGGAAGTTGCGGAGGGCCTCACTAAGTAGAGAGAGAGAGACAGGGAGAGAGAGAGAGAGACAGAGAGCTGAGGCTGGCCGCTAACCCGGATCCTCCGGTCTCTGCCTCCCAAAGTACTGGGATTACAAGCGGTCTCTGCCTCCCAAAGTACTGGGATTACAAGCGTGCGCTACCACGCCCAGCTCCTTTATTCTTTATTTTGAAACAGGGTCTCACTAAGTTGCAGAAGGCCTTATGTATCTGAGGCTGGCCTTGAACCTGATATCCTCCTGTCTCAGCCTCCCAAGTACTGGGATTATGAATATGTACCACCATGTCCGGATAACATCCTTATTTCTTATTTCTTAAGTAGTTGGTGTCTACTATAAAAAAAGGTGCAAGCCGGGCGTGGTGGTAATGCTCTCTCTCTCCCTGTCTTTCTCTCTCTCTCTCTCTCCCTGTCTCTCTCTCTCTCTCTACTTAGTGAGGCCCTCCGCAACTTCGTGAGACCTGGTCTCAAAATAAAGTATGAAAAATAGGGCCAGGGGCGTAGCGCGGAGGTAGAATGCCCCTGCGTTCAATCCCCGGTACTGCAAAAAAAAAAAAAAAAAAAAAAAAAAACCTAGGGCCGGGGGTGTAGCTCGGAGGTAGAACGTCCCTGGGTTCAATCCCTGGTACCGCAAAAAAACAAAGAAAGGTGCAGCCAATTCTGATCCAAAGTACAAAGACATCGTAATCTGTAACTGCACTTGTTTTCTACTGTAAATTGCAAATTCTTCCCCGGCTCTGCTCCTAGTTGCTCCAGCATACCCCAGAGGTGGTAAGCCTCTCCCAGTGCTCTGGTGCTGCTGGAGACCCTGCAGAAGGCTCACACCCATTGTGCCAAATGTTTTTGAGAAAGTTTTTTTTTATGATTTACAAAGTATGTTTAAGTTCATAGGTACTTACTTTGTTTTTTCGTTGTGTTCTAGGCATATGGTTGATGATATGCTAAGTGCAGATGATGTCAGTTGCAGCAGCTCGCAGGTCAGTGCAAAATCCGAAAAAAATATGGCTGATTTTGATGGTGAAGAATCTGGATGTGAAGAGGAACTAGTTCAGATTAATTCACATGCAGAACTAACATCTCATCTCCAACAACATCTTCCCAATTTAGCATCTATTTACCATGAACATCTCAGTCAAGGTAAGATTCTGTAATAAGTAAAATATATTACCCTCCTGTTTTTTTATTTTTTGGTGTACTGGTGAGGGAACCCAGGGGCATTCTACCTTTGAGACTCCCAGCCATATTTTATTCTTAGGATTTTTTTGAAACAGGGTCTCAGTAATTTGCAAGAGCCTCCCTGTGTTGCTGAGGCTGGTCTTGAACCTGCAGTCCGCCTGTCTCAGCCTCCCAAATACTGGGATTACAAGTGTGCATCACCATGCCCAGCTTATTTTGCCCTCTTCAAAATAAATATTTTTTTTTTTTGCATTACCGGGGATTGAACCCAGGGGCGTTCTACCTCCGAGCTACACCCCGGCCCTATTTTTATACTTTATTTTGAAACCAGGTCTCACGAGGTTGTGGAGGGCCTCATTAAGTAGTTGAGGCTGGCCGCGAACCCAGATCCTCTGGTCTCAGCCTCCCAAGTACTGGGATTACAAGCGTGTGCCACCACACCTGGCTGAAAAGAAGTAATTTATATTACATTTTTTTTGGGGGGGGGTTGGTACTGAGGATTGAACTCAGAGGCATTCTACCTCTCAGCTACACGCCCAGCCCTATTTTTATTTTGAAATAGGGTCTCTCTAGGTTGATGAGAGTCTCGCTACTTCAGAGGCTGTCCGCGAAACTGCGATCCTTCTGTCTCAGCCTCGCAAGTACTGGGGTAACAAGCATGTGCCACCACGCCCAGCTTTATATTACATTCTTTTTTTGTGTGTGTGTGTGGTATTGGGGATTGAACCCAGAAGCGTTCTACCTCCAAGCCATACCCCCAACCCAATTTTTTTTCTTATATAGAAACAGGGTCTCACTAGGTTGCTGAGGGCCTCGCTAAGTTGCCAATGCTGGCTTTGAACCTGCGATCCTCCTGTCTCAGCCTCCCAAGTACTGGGATTACAAGCATGCGCCACCACGCCCAACTATATTATTATTTTTTTTTTTTGCTGTACTGGGGATTGAACCCAGGGGCATTCTACCTCCAAGCTACACCCCCAGCCCTATTTTTTTTTTTTTTTTTTTTGTGGTACCAGTGATTGAACCCAGGGGCATTCTACCTCTGAGCTACACCCTGGCCCTATTTTTATCCTTTATTTTGAAACCGGGTCTCACGAAGTTGCGGAGGCCTCACTAAATAGCTGAGGCTGGCTGGGAACCTGGATCCTCTGGTCTCCGCCTCCCAAGTACTGGGATTACAAGCGTGCGCCACCACGCCCGGCCTATATTACATTCTTAAATCACCAGTTAATGTTTAATACTTAAATGGTTTTGCCAAAGCAACTTTATATGATAGCTTTCTTTCCAAGGGAGTGAAATTATTATAAAAAACTCTATTTGGAATATAACTAAAGCCTTCATTGCCATCAAGAAATGTTCAGATGGGAAAGGCACTATGTATTGATAATATGTAAGAAAATCATATATTTATGTTTTAGAATCTAAATGGCTATATAAATTTTTTCTTTTTTTTGTGGTACTGGGAATTGAACCCAGAGGCATTTGATCTCTGAGCTACATCCCCATCCCTGTTTTTTATTCTTTGTTTTGCAGTAGGGTCGCCCTAGGTTGCAGAGGGCCTTACTAAGTAGCTGAGGCTAGCCTCAAACCTGTGGTCCTCTTGTCTCCGCCTCCCAAGTACTGGAATTATAAGTGTGCACCACTCACCCGGGTAGATTTTATTTTCAACAATTGTAGATCTGGGTGTGGTGGTGGCTACTTGTAATCCTAGTACTTTGGAGGCTGAGACAGGAGGATAGCAGTTTTGAGAAAAACCTCAGCAAGAGTAGTGAGACTCTCATCAACTTAGTGAGACCCTATTTCAAAATAAGAATAAAATTTTGCTGGGGTGTAGCTTGGAGGTAGAATGCCCCCAGGTTCATTCCCTAGTACCACACACACACACACACACACACACACACCACACACAATTGTAGGAGATCACAAAAGTTCCCACATTGTAGGATTCCATTTATATGAATGGGAAGGATGGGATGAAATAGAAAGGGTGACTGCTAAAGATCCTTAAAGTGAGCTGGGCGTGGTGATGTTGCATGCCTGTAATCCCAGTACTTAGGAGGCTGAGACTGGAGGATTGCAAGTTCAAGGACAACCTCAGGAAAGTAGGGAGAGAATCTCAGAAACCTAGCAAGACCCTGTTTCAACATAAAAATAAAATAGGGTTGGGGGTGTAGCTCGGAGATACCATGCCCCCAGGTTCAATTCCCAGTACCACCAAAAAAAAGAGCCTTAAAGTGTTTCTTTCTTCTCTGACAATGAAAATATTTGAGAAATAATTATGTTAATCAGTCTAAATTGATCTAAAGAAATATAGGACATAACCAGAATTGGAATAATGTAGGATAGAGAAGTAAAAGATGAAGTGGCATTCTCTTGTAGTCCCAACCCTTGGGAGGTAGAGGCAGGAAGGTCACTTCAGCCAATAAGTTTGAGGCCAATATGAACCATATAGCGAGACTCCATCTCAAAAATAAAGAAACAAATAAAATAGACTACTAGAAGATTAAGAAGGAAAAGGAGAAAAATACAGGCAAGGAACAAATAGTTTTAGAATTAGCAATGGCATGCTTGTTTAGGTACCATTAGCACATGACTGGCCTAGGAATAGGTTTTGGGATAACAATACATTTCATTATTTTATTTTATTTTATTTTTGCGGTACTGGGAATTGAACGCAGGTGCATTCTACCTCCGAGCTACACCCCTGGCCCTATTTTTTTTATTCTTTATTTTGAAACCGGGTCTCACAAAGTTGCGGAGAGCCTCACTAAGTAGCTGAGGCTGGCTGTGAACCCGGATCCTCTGGTCTCTGCCTCCCAAGTACTGGGATTACAAGCATGCGCCACCACGCCTGGCAACAATACATTTCATTATAAGTAACCTTGATAGACTGGGTTTCTACTAAAAGACCATGATTGGACTTGGAGGCACAACTCATGGAACTTGGCAACAACTTACTGATTTCAAAAGTTCCTTGTTAGTAATTTAGCTAAAGTTAACCTCTGTGTGTGTGGGTGGGGGTGGGGTTGAACACAACTGCTTTCTACCTCTTTTTGTTTTGAAACATGGTCTCACTAAAGTTACTGCACAGGGGCCTTGAATCTGGGATCCTCCTGTCTCAGCGTCTCAAATACTGGGATTATAAACCTGTCTACCACCACCCTCAGTTTAAGAACAAGTGATTATTTAACCTAGCATTCAGAAAATCTAAATTGTTATAATTGAATCTTTTTTGTGTGTGTGGTACCTGGGTTTGAACTCAGAGTCTAGTTAAATTGCTGAGCCTGGCTACAAATTTACAATTCTCCTGTCTTACTGGGATTACAGGCAGTGTGCCACCATGCCTGGCTATACAGTTATTTTGATACATGTAAAGCAGTCATGTTTATCAGAAATAGTAGAAACTGTGAAAAAGGAAGGTTATTTTGCTTTAGCCTTAACTCTGAACAATACCATTTGTTTCCATTTATAATTAGTCATTGTGCTAATGTGTTTTTATTTTATGATTTAAGAAGAACTTTATTCATGCACATTTCTTTGTATCTGTTAACTTTATGAGTGCTGTAATTCCCAGTTTCATTCAGCTGCATTCTTCTATTAGTGTACTGTTTTGCCTCTTCAGGACCTGCAGTTCATAAACATCAATTCAACAGTAATGCTGTGACAGACATTAATTTGGATAATGTTTGCAAGAAAGGAAACACTTTGTTGTGGGACATAGTCCAAGATGATGATGCAGTAAGTTATTTAATAAAGCCAAAGAAGTACAAAATTACATCAAAATATAATCGGGATGAATAATAACATTATATATGTATATTTTTGTAGGTTAATCTTTCTGAAGGATTAATAAATGAAGCAGAAAAACTTCTGTGTTCCTTAGTATGTTGGTTTACTGATAGACAGATTCGAATGAGATTTATTGAAGGTTGCCTTGAAAATTTAGGAAATAACAGGTAAGAGGAATTAAAATAAATTTTTATACAGTAGTCAAAAGTTTATTTTGGGCCGGGCGTGGTGGCGCACGCTTGTAATCCCAGTACTTTGGGAGGTAGAGACCAGAGGATCCGGGTTTGGGGCCAGCCTCAGCTCTCTCTCCCTCTCTCTCTCTCTCTCCTCCTTTTGTTTCTCTCTCTTTCTACCTAGTGAGGCCCTCCACAACTTCGTGAGACCCGGTTTCAAAATAAAGTATAAAAAATAGGGCCGGGGTTGTAGCGCAGAGGGCGTTCCCTGGGTTCAATCCCCGGTACCGCAAAAAAAAAAAAAAGTTTATTTTGTGCCTTCTTATTGACTAGGTATGGTGTTTTCTTGCTATTTAATGTACCTGTATCAATATGTTTTTATTTTAGTTATTTTGGTTTTCATAGGTTTAGACCCTTTTCCCCACAAGATTAATACTTTATCATTTGGTGGTTTTTTCCAAAACTTTTTGTGTGTGTGTGTGTGTGCGGTACTGGGAATTGAACCCAGAAGCATTCTGCCTCCAAGCTATACCCCCAGACCGATTTTATTTCTTATTTGGAAACAGAGTCTCACTAGGTTGATAAGAGCCTCACTAGATTGCTGATGCTGTCCTCAAACCTGCAATCCTCCTGTCTCAGCCTCCCAAGTACTAGGATTACAAGCCTGTGCCACCACACTCGGCTCTTTTTTTTTTTTTTTTTTTTTTACTGGGGATTGAACCAGGGTAATTCTGCCTCTGAGTTATGCCCTCACCCGTTTTTATTTATTTATTTGTTTATTTGATTTTGGTCCTGGAGGTTGAATTCAGGGCCATTCTACCTCTGAGATATACCCCTAGCCCATTCATTCATTCATTTATTTATTATTTTGCTTTGAAACAGGGTCTTGCTAGGTTGCTGAGAGTCTTTCTACATTGCTGAGGCTGTCCTCAAACCTGCTATCCTCCTGTCTCAGCTTCCCGGTTACTGGAATTACAGGTGTGCACCACCACAGGTAGGTTTTCAAAACTTTTTACCACTTTTGGTTAAATCCTCTACAACAGAAACAAAGCAGTTATAATTCTGGGAACACAGTGTTGATTATGTTGTTCTTCAAATTGCAGTTAAATGTTTTTTAACGGTCTTATGTTAAATATAAAGTAATCTTAAATTAACCTTAAGCTAAAATGTAAACATTTTAGAAACAGCATTGTTTCTCCATGTGGTTGGATCTTTTAGTCTCAATTTCTATAGTGTATGAAAGCATTAGATTAGTTACTTATTCATCAAATTTAGTACATTAAATATATAAAATTCATGTATGTCACTCATACTTTAATAAAGTGGTTTTAAAGATTACAAAATGGAGCCAGGCATGGTGGCGAATGCTTGTATTCCCAGTACTTGGGAGGTGGAGACCGGAGGATCCGGATTCGCGGCCAGCCTCAGCTACTTAGTGAGGCCCTCTGCAACTTCGTGAGACCGGTTTCAAAATAAAGTAAAAGAAATAGGGCCGGGGGGTGTAGCTTGGAGGTAGAATGCCCCTGGATTCAATCCTAGGTACTGCAAAAAAAAAAAAAAAGATTACAAAATGGGATTGGGGATGTAGCTTAGTGGTAGAGTGCTTGCCTAACTTGTATGATGACCTGAGTTTGATCCCTAGTACTGCAATAAATTAAAAATACTAAATGGAGCTGGGCGTGGTGGTGCACGCTTGTAATCCCAGTACTTGGGAGGCTGAGACCAGAGAATCCAGGTTCGCGGCCAGCCTCAACTACTTAGTGAGGCCCTCTGCAACTTAGTGAGACTCGGTTTCAAAATAAAGAATAGAAAATAGGGCTGGGGGTGTAGCTCGGAGGTAGAATGCCCCTGGGTTCAATTCCCAGTACCGCCAAAAAAAAAAAAAATACAAAATGGGAGAAATTGTATGCAACCTATATATTTTACCATGAGTGGATATCCAGAAAATATAAGGAACTCAAAAAATTGGATAGCAAAAAAAAAAAAAAGGCAATAGAGCCAGGTGTGGTGTTGCACACTTGTAATTCCAGTACTTGGAGGTGGAGATGGGAACATTGCAGCTTTGCAGCCAACTTCAGCAACTTAATGAGGCCCTCTGCAATTTAGTGAGAACCTGTTTCAAAATACAAGAATAAAATAGGGCTAGGGATGTAGCTCAGAGGTAGGATGTCCCTGGGTTCCATCCCCAGTACCAAATAAATGAATGAATGAACGAACGAACAATAGACTCTAAATAGATATCTCTCCAAGAAGACATAGGGCATGGTGGCGCATGCCTGTAATCCCAGCACTTGGGAGACTAAGACAGGAGGTGGCAGGTTTGAGACTGGTCCCAGAAATTTCGGAGACTCTTGTTCAAAATAAAAAATAAAGCCGGGCATGGTGGCGTACGCTGATAATCCCAGTACTTGGGAGGCTGAGACCAGAGGATCACAGGTTCCCGGCCAGCCTCAGGTACTTAGTGAGGCCCTCCACAACTTAGTGAGACCCCTTTTCAAAATAAAGAGTGAAGCCTGGCATGGTGGCACACGCTTGTAATCCTAGTACTTGGGAGGCTGAGACAGGAAGATCGCAGGTTTGAGGAAAGCCTCAGCAATTTAGTGAGGCTTTCAGCAACCTAGTGAGACCCTGTTTCCAAATAAGTAAAATTGTTCTGGAGGTGTAGCTCAGAGGTAGAATGCCTCTGTGTTCAATTACCAGTATCACACACACACACAAAACGAGTGAAAAGTTGGGATGGGAGTGTAACTTGGAGGTAGAATGCCCCTGGGTTCAATCCTTAGTACCACAAAAAAAAAAAAGAAAAAGAAAAAGGGCTGGAGGTGTAGCTTGGAGTCAGAATGCCCCTGGGTTCAATCCAAGAAAGAAAGAGACAGACAAGAGGTATATGAAAATATGTTCAACAGGGAAATGCAAATCAAAACCATTCTAGTAAGAATGGCTGTTACCAGTGCTCACAGCTGAGCGCAGTGGCACATGCCTGTAATCCCAGTACCTGGGGGGCTGAGATAGGAGGATCACAGGTTTGAGACAGCCTCAGCAAGTAGTGAGACTCTACTCAACCTAGTGAGACCCTGTTTCAATATAAAAAATAAAGTAGGGCTAGAGGTGTAGCTCAGAGGTAAAATGCCCCCAGGTTCAATCCCCAGTACCCCCCCACACAAAAAATCAATAGCTGTAATCAAGAAGAGTACAGATAGCAAGTGATGGCTAGGATGTTGGGAAAAGGGAAACCTACATTGTTGGTAGAACTGTTGGTTAGTGTAGCCATAATGGAAAACAATATGGAGGTTCCACAAAAAAATTAAAAATAAAGTAAGTAGCTGATTGAAGTGTCCATTAATGGATGAATTACATTTGAGGCTAGCCTGGGAAGTTTAGTGAGATCCTGCCTCAAAATCAAATAAAAAGAGATAGGGATGTAGGTCAGTCGTAGAGCACATTTTGATTTCTTTTTTTTTTTTTTTTGGGCTTAAAATGACAAAAAAAAAAAATGAGAAATCAAAATAAAAAAATGTACCTGGGTGTGGTGGCACACGCTTGTAATCCCAGTACTTGGGAGGCTGAGACAGGAGGATCTGGGTTCGTGGCCAGTCTCAGCTACTTAGTTAGGCCTTCGCAACTTAGTGAAACCCTGTTTCAAAATAAAGAATAAAAAATACGGCTGGGGGTGTAGCTCGGAGGTAGAACGCCCCTGGCTCAATCCCTGGTACCACAAAAAAATGTCGAAAAATATCATCTTAAATCAAAAATGCAAATTTCAAAATTGTTTACTGTGAAGGAACAATGGTTTTTACAAAGGGAAACAAAGACTAATAAAGACATAGGTCAGATTAATTTATATCTATTTGTTCTGTTTTTTTATGTGTTAATGTTAGGGGATAAACTCCATTAATGGGGGATAGGGGTAAAGTCCAGTGGTAGAGCACTTGCCTAGCTTGCACAGGGCCCCGGGTTCCATTCCCGGCATTACAAAATCAAAACAAAAACATATTGATAATACTTCAGAAATTGTGATAAAGGTTTTAGATGAAGAATCAAGTTTATCTCCCTAGTCCTCCAGTATTCATTTTTTCCCTCCCTCCTTCCCTCCCCCCATTTTTTTTTTTTTTTTTTTTGCGGTACCAGGGATTGAACCCAGGGGCCTTTTACCTCCGAGTTACACCCCCGGCCCTATTTTTTTTATACTTTATTTTGAAACCGAGTCTCACGAAGTTGCAGAGGGCCTCACTAAGTAGCTGAGGCTGGCTGCGAACCCGGATCCTCCGGTCTCAGCCTCCCAAGTACTGGGATTACAAGCATGAGCCTCCACACCTGGCTCTTTTGTTTTTTCTTTCTTGTACTGGGGATTAAATCCAAGGACATTCTACCTCTGAGTTATACCCCCAGCCCTATTTTATTTATTTTTTTAATTTTGAAAAAGGGTCTAAGTATCTGAGGCTGGCCACAAACCTGCGATCTTCCTGTTTCCGCATCACAAGTACTGGGATTATAAGCGGGCACCACCACACCTGGCTCAGTATACCATTTTTTTCTAAGCATCATTATTGTGTATCTTGTTGAAAAATATTTGAGTGTTGATAGCTGAAGAAGACTGATGAAAGTGAGGGGAAGGAGTCATGCAGATAGATATTTAGCTAAAGATCTTTCCAAGTAGACACATTACAAAAGCTGTGAGGCAGAAATATGCTTATGTGGCCGGGCGTGGTGGCGCACGCTTGTAATCCTAGTACTTTGGGAGGAGGAGACCGGAGGATCCAGGTTCGTGGCCAGCCTCAGCTCTCTCTCTCTCTCTCTCTCTCTCTCTCTCTCTCTCTCCCTCCCTCCCTCCCTGTCTCTCTGTGTACTTAGTGAGGCCCTTCGCAACTTCGTGAGACCCGGTTTCAAAATAAAGTATAAAAAATAGGGCCGGGGGGTATAGCGCGGAGGTAGAACGTCCCTGGGTTCAATCCCCGGTACTGCAAAAAAAAAAAAAAAGAAATATGCTTATGTGTTTGTTGAGGGGATAGCAGAGGGAAATTAGAAGGAATATATATAAGTCGGGTGTGATAGTGCACGCCTGTAATCCCAGTACTTGGGAGGCTGAGACAGGAGGATCTCAGGTTCAAGGACAGCCTCAGCAAGTAGTGAGACTCTCATTAACCTAGTGAGACCCTGTTTCTAAACAAAAAATAAAACAAGGCTGGGGTGTGGCCCAGAGGTAGAATGCCTCTGGGTTCCTTCCCTAGTTCCAAAAAAAAGAAGGAATATATATATATATATATATATATTTATATATATATAAATATATATATATATATATATATTTTGTGTGTGTGTGTGTGTGTGGTAGTGGGGATTGAACCCAGGGGCATTCTACCTTCGAGCTACACCCCCTGCCATATTCTTTTCTTTTCTTTTCTTTTCTTTTCTTTTCTTTTCTTCTTTTCTTTCTTTCTTTCTTTTTGCGGTACCAGGAATTGAACCCAGGGGCGTTCTACCTCCGCGCTATACCCCCGGCCCTATTTTTTATACTTTATTTTGAAACCGGGTCTCATGAAGTTGTGGAGGGCCTCACTAAGTAGAGAGAGAGAGAGAGACAGGGTGAGAGAACAAGAGAGAGCTGAGGCTGGCCTTGAACCCCGATCCACCGGTCTCCGCCTCCCAAAGTACTGGGATTACAAGTGTGCGCCACCACGCCTGGCTTTATTCTTTATTTTGAAACAGGGTCTCGATATGTTGCAGAGGGCCTCACAAGTTTCTGAGGCTGGCCGCGAACCTACTATCCTCCAGTCTCAGTCTCCCAAGTACTGGATTACAAGCATGCGCCACTATACCTGGCAATTAGAAGGAATTTAATGTAGATGGATGGCAGGAGTGGAGGCACTTCATGCAGGACTTTGTATTCTACCTTAAACACTTTGGATTTTATTCAGAAACAACATTTTCTTTTTTCTCCAGTTTATTTATTTTCTTTTTCTTTTCTTTTTTTTTTTGGCAGTACCGGGGATTGAACCAGGGGCCTTCTACCTCTGAGCTACACCCCCGGTCCTATGTTTTATACTTTTTTTTTTTTTTTTTTGGTGGTACTGGGGATTGAACCCAGGGGCATTTTACCTCCGAGCTACACCCCCGGCCCTATTTTTTTTATACTTTATTTTGAAACCGGGTCTCATGAAGTTGCAGAGGGCTTCACTAAGTAGCTGAGGCTGGCCATGAACCCAGAGCCGCCGGTCTCCGCCTCCCTATTACTGGATTACAAGCTTGCGCCTCCATGCCTGGCTTTTATACTTCATTTTGAAACCAGGTCTCACGAAGTTGCTGAGGGCCTCACTAAGTAGCTGAAACTGGCAGCGAACTACGATCCTCTGGTCTCCGCCTCCCAAGTACTGGGATTACAAACTTGGGCCACCATGCCCGGCTCCTCCATTTTCTTTTACTTGGTATTTATTAGCCACAGTTTCCCTCCTACTTAAAAGTACAACCTTGTGTTTTGATATCCATCATACTTTTCCTCAAAAAAGTAGGCAGTGTTAGGGGACTTTTCTCATTTAAAAAAAATTCTTTTATGCCAGACACAGTGGTATGCACCTGTAATCCCAGTGTGTGGGAGGCTAAAATAGGAGGATCACAGATTTGAGGCTAGTACATGATACTTAGTTGAGTCCATGTTTCAAAATAAAAATATCTTTTAGAGACTGTGGATGTAGCTTAATCAAGTGTGTACCCAGAATTTGAGAGGCCCTGGCTTCACTATCCTACACTGATAAAAGAAATAATATATTTATGAAGCCGGGCATGGTGGCGCATGCTTGTAATCCTAGTACTTAGGAGGCTGTGACCGGAGGATCCAGGTTCGCGGCCATCCTCAGCTACTTAGTGAGGCCCTCCACAACTCAGTGAGACCCTGTTTCAAAATAAAGAATAAAAATTAGGGCTGGGGGTATAGCTCAGAGGTAGAATGCCCCTGGGTTCAATCCCCAGTAAAATATATATATTTATGAAGAAATACTGACTTCTAAGCTTAAAGGAAGAAATTTACTTCTTCATTAGAAATTGTCCTGCTTCTTTTATAGTGCATGTATCCAACTTCCTTTCCTACTTCTGGGATTTATATGTCAGTGTTGTTCCTCTACCTGTTCTTTCAGGCACACACAGACTGTCTTGAGGTTTTAGAGTGATTTTTGGCTGTGTATGGTGGTGCATGCCTGTAATCCCAGCACTTGAGAGGCTGAGACAGGAGGATTGCAGGTTCCAAGACAGCCTCAGGAACATAGTGAGGCCCTGTTTCAAAACAAAAATAAAATTTGGGCTGGGATTATAGCTTGGATGTAGAATACCCCTGGGTTCAATACCCAGAACTGTAAAAAAAAAAAAAAAAGTTTTTCATGGGTAAAAATATCTTTAAGTGTTCCTTATTTGCATTTATATCTAGATATTTACAGTATTTTTTTTTTTTTTGCGGTCTACCTCCAAGCTACACCCCCGGCCCTAATTTTTATACTTTATTTTGAAACAGGGTCTCACTAAGTTGCAGAGGGCCTCACTAAGTAGCTGAGGCTGGCTGCGAACCCAGATCCTCCGGTCTCAGCCTCCCAAGAACTGGGATTACAAGCATGCGCCACCATGCCTGGCTTATGTTTTCCTTTCAAGGTCTTAGTTTGGAGTTTTAAAGCTTGGATTTCTTGCCCTAACATATATAAAATGAATTATACTTTAGTAAAAAATTTTTAATGATTGTATAAGAAATATATTTATATGTAAGATTTATTAAATCCTTTTTACTTAAGATTTTAAATATTTTAATTTTTATAAAAAAGTAGTCACTGAGAGTTTAAAATTTTTTTATTCTATAAATACTTGTTTTTGCTGTTTCAGATCAGTAGTAATTTCACTTCGTCTTCTTCCAAAACTGTTTGGTACTTTTCAGCAGTTTGGGAGCAGTTATGATACACACTGGATTACAATGTAAGTAAATAAAAAACATAAAAGTATTTTAAAGATTTTTTTCCAAATTGTAGTTAATCAATCATTCATGGTTTTGAATAACTTATCTAGCTTTTATTCTGCACCAGGAAAATTTGAGTTTCGTGTTATTTAACCATTTTCTTAGATTTTTCTGTTTTTTAGCCCTACAAAGATTATGTCCCTACCAGTAGAAAATTCTGACTTTTTTTTTTCCAAACTGGGGATTGAACCCAGGGGCATTTTAACTCTGAACTACACCCCCAACCCCTGTTTTATTTTTTTGTTTTGAAACAGGGTCTCACTACGTTGTGGAGGGCCTCACTAAGTTGCTGAGTCTGGTTGGGAACCTGTGATCTTCCTGTCTCAGCTTCCCAAGTACTGGGAATACAGGCCTGAGCTACCACATCTTGTTGAAAATCTGACTTTTGTTGTCTTTGTAATTTGAGAATAATACTGTAACAATTAATGCCCTAATTTTAGGGGAAAGACTTATTTTATTTAGTTAAATTTTTTTTTTTTGGTACTTGGGGTTGAACCCAGAGGCATTTTACTTCTGAGCTACACCCTCAGCTCTGTTTTATTGCTTATTTTGAAACAGGGTTTTGCTGAGTGGCTGAGACTTGCCTGTATCCTGTGATCCTTGTGCCTCAGCCTCCCACATAATGGGATTACAGTGTGTGTGCCAGCATGCCCGGCTTTTTTTTTTTTTTGAGGTACCGGGTATTGAAACCAGGGGCGTTCTACCTCTGAGCTACATACACCCCCGGCCCTATTTTTTTATCCTTTATTTTGAAACCCAGTCTCACGAAGTTGCGGAGGGCCTCACTAAGTAGAGAGAGAGAGAGAGAGAGAGAGAGAGAGAGAGAGCTGAGGCTGGCCGCGAACCCGGATCCTCCAGTCTCCGCCTCCCAAAGTACTGGGATTACAAGCGTGGGCCACCACGCCCGGCTCCGGCTTCTTAATTTTTATTTTGGCACCGGGTCTTGCTAAGTTGCTGAGGATGTCACTAAATTGCTAAGCCTGGCCTTGAACCTTCAATCCTCCTGTCTCAGCCTCTGGCTCCCAACCCTTTTTTATTTATATTTAGGTGGCTCCTACCAAGCTACCCAGGTGATCCTCAAACTTTGAATCTTCTTGCCTTGGCCTCACAAGTAGCTGGGATAAGAGGCCTATGCCACTGTGCCAGTCTTATTGATAATATTGATACTACCCTTTGGCTCTTTTACATTTTTCGAGAAAAAATTAATGAATGTTAAAAGCATTCTTTTACTTGTAATACTTTTATATGAAAGAACTGTGCGTAACTGTGGTTATAATATTGTCATTAGTAATAATGAAACCTTTATTGTGTATTATGTATTGCAGCATTCAACACTTAGTACATATTATCTATCGTTATCTCTTCTTTCCCTCCCCCTTTTGGTACTGGGGATTGAACCCCAGGGCATATTCTTTGTTTTTTTTTTTTCAGTTTTGGGGATTGAACCCAGGGGAAGTCTACCTCCGAGCTATACCCACAGCCCTATTTTCTATTCTTTATTTTGAAACAGGGTCTCACTCAGTTTCTGAGGGCCTCACTAAGTAGCTGAGGCTGTCCTCGAACCTGTGATCCTCCTGTCTCAGCCTCCTAAGTACTGGGATTACAAGGTTGCGCCATCATGCCCTGCTCATACTATCTCTTACACGCTCACTAAAGGCCCATCTTTTAAAATCAGAAACTTTTATTCCTCAACCTGTTAGCAAATGTTCAGGTAGCCAGCAGGTAGACTTTAAGAGATCTTTTTTTTTTTTGTATTGGGGTTGGAATCCAGGGGCATTCTACCTCTGAGCCCTTTTTATTTTTTATTTTGTTAGGTAGCTGAGAGTCTTGCTGCATTTCTGAGGCTGTCCTGGAACCTACAATCCTCCTGTCTTACCCTACCGAGTTCTGAGATTACAGGCATGCACCACCACACCTAGGTAGAAGTCAAGTTTCTTGACTGAACCCATGTGGCAAGTGTTTTGGAGCTTATTTGAAACCCAAATCTTACTGAATGTTTTCTTCTTTGTAACACCTTGCTTTCATTGAATGATTGGTAAGATGAGAGTAACCTATGCTGAAAATACAGCTATCACAAAGACATGATATTAATTATATTAGAAACCTGGTGGAGAGGCACTGGCCTATAATCCCAGTACTTGGTGGGCTGAGACAAGAAGATTGCAGATTCTAGAACAGGATCAGCAATTTATTGAGTCCCTTTTTCAAAAATGAAATTTTTTAGGCCAGGTGTGGTGGCACATGCATGTAATCCCAATACTTGGGAGGCTAAGACAGGAGGATAGGAGGTTCATGGCCAACCTCAGCTACTTAGTGAGTCCCTGTTTCAAAAATAAAGTATAAAAATATGACTGGGGGTGTAGCTTGGATGTAAAATGTCCCTGGATTCTATACCCAGTACCACCAAAAAAAAAAAATTTTTTTTTCCGCCAAAAGGGCTGGGTGTCTAGAGCTTGGAGATAGAATGCCTTTGGGTTCAACCTTATTACCAAATAAATAACATTAGGACTTTTGAAATTTTCCTAATTATTTCTGTTTACATTTAGGCAGATAAATTGCTAATAAGTTTCTTGTGAAATACATTATATTGATTATGAAAATCTAGACCCTAGGATATCTCAGTACATTTATCACTTTTTTTATTGTGGTACTGGGGTTTGAACCCAGGGGCATTCTACCTCCAAGCTACACCCCCGGCCCTATTTTTTATTCTTTATTTTGAAACTGGGTCTCAAAAGTTGCAGAGGGCTTCACTAAGTAGCTGAGGCTGGCCGCAAACCCCGATCCTCTGGTCTCAGCCTCCCAAGTACTGGGGTTACAAGTATGTGCCACCACGCCCGGCTATTTATCACTATTTTATTTTTTATTTATTTATTTTTTTGCGGTACCGGGGATTCAACGCAGGGGCGTTCTACCTCTGCGCTACGCCCCCGGCCCTATTTTTTATATTTTATTTTGAAACTGGGTCTCAGGAAGTTGCGGAGGGCCTTACTAAGGAGAGAGAGAGAGAGAGAGAGAGAGCGAGCGCGAGAGCGAGAGAGCTGAGGCTGGCCGCGAACCCAGATCCTCCGGTCTCCACCTCCGAAAGTACTGGGATTACAAG
>PVJS01045063.1:0-16396 GCA_004027185.1 Glis glis
GGAAGGAAGGAAGGAAGGAAGGAAGGAAGGAAGGAAATGGCAACCATACCCAACTCTAGCTTGCTGACTAATGAGGCTAAAGAAGAAAGACTGGCTGGCTGCCCCGTCTGTCCCTTTACAGATCATCAGAATTGACTGTGTGGATCTGGGGATCCGATCCCGGCAAGTGACCTTTCCTTCCCTCTTCCTTCGGAACTGTCCTTCCCAATACTGTGGGGTCAAAGAGAAAGACTGCAGGAAGCTCTGGCCAAGTACGCTCAGAGCCACCCTGCCCTCCCCTGCAGGAACCTCCATAGCAAAGGGTGAACTACCTCTGCTTCAATTCCTTACTTCATCCACATCTTCCAGAGTGCTCAAGACCTCGGTGTCACTAACCGAGCCTCTCCCTCACCATATGAACATGCTTGGCTCACATACACTCTAAAACCAAGACAAATAAACTAAAATATAATCCTGCTGCCCCCTGTATCTAATTTCCTATTCCCATCCTCCCCTTGATTACCACTCTTTTTTTTTTCTTGCGGTACCGGGGATTGAACGCAGGGGCGTTCTACCTCCGCGCTACACTCCCAGCCCTATTTTTTTATATTTTATTTTGAAACCGGGTCTCACAAAATTGCGGAGGGCCTCACTAAGTAGAGAGAGAGAGAGACAGGAAGAGAGAGAGAGCTGAGGCTGGCCACGAACCCGGATCCTCCGGTCTCCGCCTCCCAAAGTACTGGGATTACAACGGTGCGCCACCACGCCCGGCGATTACCACTCTTAAAAAATGTTTACATTCATTTTCTCTCCGCCCGTTCTCAACGTACACCAGCACAGTGACAGAAGCCATCACTTTGCTGACCCTGTGCTGGCAATGGCCAGTGGTGGTTTTGCAATTGACTGATCAATGACCACTCTGCAGTACTTACATTATTCTCTCTCTCCCTAGCATGTGGCACTGTCAGCCACTCCATGACACCTGCTCTCCTCTGCCTCCCCTCTTTACTTCTCAGTATGCTGCACATCCTCAGTCACCTCCGTCTGCTCATCTTTGTAGATACTTGAGCTCCCCAGGATCCTTTTCTCCCAGTTTTTCCTTCTAGCTGCGTGATCTGTCTGGGCAAGCTCAGTTACTTCTATGATTACAAACTGCACTCCATAAAGACCCCAGCCTCTCAGGTGAGCACCTTCACCTTGTATTCCACACACACAAAAATTCTACTCCAGCATCTGAGCAAAACTCATTATCTCCTTCTCCTTCAAACGCACCATTTTGCTCCTGAGTTCTTTTTCTTCACTCACCCCACCCTCTGTTTGCTTAAACCAGAAACCTGAGTGATGGCTTTATGGCCTCCCTCCTGCTCACCCCACATGCGCTGGGTCACCCGGTCCTTCTCAGATCCCTGGAATCTGGGAACCCATATTCATCACAAGGCCCAAATTCAGGCCACTATCTCCCAACCAAATTATGACTGCTATCTTCTACCTGACTGTCTCTGCCTCATCCCCCTCCAATTCATTTTCTACCCAACATTGTTATAACGAAGACTCGGCTCATCTGAATGTCAATCAAGGACTGTTTAAATCAATTATTATGTAATCGTACAGTGGACTACTATCAGATATTAAAACATATGTTTTATGTGTTATATATTTTATATATACATATATGTATAAATATATGCATATTTTTATACCACATGCTTATATACCTAGAAGTATTAAATGAAAGGTAAATTGTTACAATAGTCTGTATAGGATGATCCAATTTGCATATTAAGATTAGGATGTTTACATGTGTATAGAAAAATGTTTCAAAGGGTAGACAAAAATGAACAAGATTTCAAAACAGGATCTGGATGGGAGACAGACTTTTACTTCTTTGTGCCATTCCATAATAAATGAGGTCTATGGTTTTGTTTTAAATAATGCCCTGTCTGGGGGTTATAGGAAAAGAGCCACTTAGAAAATATAAAGTTAAAAATTTATGTT
Source organism: Glis glis (assembly GCA_004027185.1). Taxonomy (NCBI): domain Eukaryota; kingdom Metazoa; phylum Chordata; class Mammalia; order Rodentia; family Gliridae; genus Glis; species Glis glis. The sequence goes on from PVJS01045063.1 coordinate 1,975, forward strand.
AAAGACAATTTTTTGACAGGAGTTAGAAAATCCTTCAGACTTCTTTAGTTGGCTGATAGTTATATTCTATGTGTAAAATGTATTTTCTAAATGTAGATTGAATACAATCAGTAACATCTTTGCCCGAATACTGGAAATATGCACAATATCTATAAGCCATAGGAAATAACAGCTTTTTAATTATTAAAAGCAGGTGAAGAAAGGAAAGAAAAGCAATTTTTAATGACACTTCGGTTGACTTGCTTTACCTTCTGTTGCTCTACAATCAAGCCCCTCGAACTGAGTTGTGCTACTGAAAACACAGTGATAATCAGGGAGCTGGTCTCAGAAAACAGAGTCAAGGTATGAGGGGAAATGACCACAGAGGTATGATCTACACGACTTCAGATTAGATACAAAAGTGTTCCTTCATGTCTGAACATACCTTAATATTTACCGATGAAATAGAGCAGAGAAATGTCAACATATAAGCACCTTTGGCCAGCGGCTGACAGAATTAGCCTGACTTCTTAAAGGAATGCAGTAGACATTCCAAAAAGGTGTCATCCAAGCCACTGTCCACTTTCCCCAAGGCGAGGACTTCATCGGAGATAATACTGGTAGGATTATAAAAACTGCTGCTATGAACACTGGCAATATCAATAGTAGCTCTTGTCTGGTTCCCATGCATTTGTCTATTGTTCTTTCTCGTCCCTTCCACCGAATTTACCACTCCAGATAGAAATTAGACTAATGAAACCAGAGTTTACTTCCTTCTCTAAGGCGTAAATTTCAGATAACCTTCTTCCCATTGGACCAGCCATCTTCAGAAGGACTGGAGCAGAGAGAAGAGCTTCCATCATCTGTCCTTGCTGGTTGTGTGGGTCATAGCTAAACAGGAGGAAGTTGTGACCCCTGTGTCTTTCCATTCTTGCCCAGAAGAACCCAATTCCCCTTTCATTTTTTTCCTACTCCACCCTCCTTTTAAGGTATAGCTTCATTCATTCATTCATTCATTCATTCGTTTATAATTGCCAAATAGTTCTCTGCATTAATGGTATACAACATGACATTTTGATATATGTATATAATATGGAATAGTGAAATCAAGCTAATTAACATATCTATTACCTTGCATATTTAGGGTTTTTGTGGTGAGAACCCTTTAAATATATTCTCTTGTCAATTTTCAAGTATAAATACATTGTTATTAACTGTAGTTCTCCCCCACCCCCGCACTTTGCATAATAGATCTCCAGAATTTATTCTTCCTAAATGAGCTTTTGTATCCTTTAACCAACCAGGTGTAAGATTTTATTAAAGATGGTAACTTTGTGGATATTCAGATTGAAGACAACTGTGTTGGTTATTTTGTTGTCTCTCAGACACTTGAATTTGGGGTCTATGGTGCATGCCGTGGTAGGCTGCACAGAATCCCAGGCCCCACCTTCAGCACAGAAGGGTTCACTGGCTTAGCTGCTGGGGCTGTCCCTCCCCCAAATCTTGCCCTGTCTCACCCAGAGCCATGGCCTGAGAATGCACAGGTGGCTGGAGGACGCACAGGTGGGATGACCACACATCCTTCCTCAACTGGGCGCGTTCTGAAGTGCCATTCTTGCTCCAGATCTCCTCGCAGGTGGGCCGTGGCCCTTGTTATGACTGTTTCAACCTCTCCCTCTTCCCACCCTCCCTTCCTTCTCTCTTTCACAGGATTTATGCTGAGAGCATAAGTTCACCTAGCAACAGTGCCCCAAACCCAGTGTATCCATGTCTGCAAAAAGAATCCAAATCTGAAAGTTCTCGAGCTAATAGATAAATGCCTACAAATGATTAGTTCTTCATTTGAAATGTTAGCAATTAATCACGATCTAAAAATCAATGATCCTTTCAGTGATAGGATTCCATTACACATGCCTGCTGATTGATGGCTGGAGGCCAGAAAAACTCTGGGGGAATAGATTCAGCCTATGATTCCATTACTCTCCAATCAGTTCTTAGAAATTAGTCCAATATTTATTCTTGACACTTTTTTCTCGACTATATGTTACATGTAAATATAAAAAATACCAGCTGAACCAGTCCTGCAGGGTACATCAGCCCCTATAGACTGTCTGAGTGCTGTCAGTTGATCCCCATCCATGTCACCCCCAAACAAGATTATCCAGCTGTGCACTGCTCATGGTGACTTCCATCCACTTTCCAATAAAGCTGGCTATCAGATCTCAACTGTCCTTCTAAGTAAATACTGAGATAAAAACCAATTTGGTCTATAACAGTTGGCTTTCCCTGATACCTAATAGAGAAGAATGCTTCCCTTCTTTTATCTGTCTTCTTTTTCTTTATCTTCCTTCATGCACTGCTACTCCTTCCATTTGAAATTCTCTGGTTTGAAGTCTATAAACTGGGGTATGAGAATCAATCTGAGTCACCTAAACTTATTCCCAACTTATTTATAATGGCATTTTCTTTTAAATGTCCCGCTTCCATTCAGAGATAAACTAAGTTATTTCTGTAATCATTGCTGTCCTTCTTACGCACAGCCTCTTATAATCATCATACTCTTTTTTTCTTCAGGGACACTTGGCTATCTTGCCTTCTCTGATCAAAATGATTGGAGACACCCACTGGAACAAAAACAAAACACAAAAACAAAAATAAAGGAAGGATCTGTAAATGTTTAATGAAATGTGGATTAACTCTAAAATGTAGACAACCTGGCACACCACAGAATTAGATGAGAAAGAAGCAAGGGGCCGGGCGTGATGGTGCACGCTTGTAATCCCAGTACTTGGGAGGCTGAGACAGGAGGATCGCAGGTTCACGGCCAGCCTCAGCTACTTAGTGAGGCCCTCCGCAACTTAGTGAGACCTGTTTCAAAAATAAAGAATAAAAAATAGGGCTGGGGGTGTAGCTCGGGGGTAGAATGTCCTTGGGTTCAATCCCCAGTATCGCAAAAAAAAAAAGAAAGAAAGAAGCAAGGAATTCAGTAAGAACATAAGATCAAAACTTCTCTAAGTGTCCATTTCTCCATCTGAAAAGTAAGCATAATGTTCCACAGGAGCGTTGCCAAGGACTGAATGAAGACACATATGTATAGTCACGCAAAGTGGGAATAAGTTCAAATGAACGGTCCTATTTATATTTGTGTATGATGATAACTATGAATTATCTCACTATTACCAAGTTATGTGTTTGTTGGCTTAACTCTTTTTAATCAGAAGAGAATATTTTTTTGGAATGCTGTGGGAATCATGATTCCCTAAGAACTTCCACAAGGAGTCAGATCACCAGACTGACATTTACTGCCCCCTGTTGGGGCAGCAAACTGTGCTGCTCTTCAAGATACACAGAAGTATGCCTGTGAAAGATTTCTTCCTCATTTCAAAAGGTAATCCTAGCTCATCACTATTTACATCCGCTGCAAAATAAAAAACATCAGCCCCACTCCCAGAGAGTCAGGGCCAGCAGCTGTTTTAGGAGGATGGATTAGTTAAACCACAACCCTAAAATAAATGCACTTGAAGCCTGCAAAAGAAAGAAGTTCCAGGGGCTGCTAAATGCTCAGCCACGTTTGCCACTAGGAAGTCTCTACCCAAGACTCAGGATTCCAAAGATTGGCCCAAGACCTGGGCTGTTTCGAAACACTGCATCAAGATGAGACAATGCTATTAGCTTCTAGACAATCAGTAATTACAAAGACCTCTCTATTAAGAACAACCCAGAGCAAAGTTAAAGGATATAACAAGAAGAAGTTGGGAGATTTTTTAAAAGTTGCTGAATTGCCTTTTATTACATAGAAATGGGGTTTTGAAGAAGTACTCTGATCCAAAACCTCTAGGTAGTGGTATACCCTAAGGATGGAAACCAGGCTCTCGGTCTCTGAATATCTGCCTTGGAGAGGAAACAGGAGTGGGGTGATCCCACAAAGACGGTGCCCAACCTGAAAGACACATGCCCTGTCTCAGGGTACAGCCATTCCTAACCCTTGCCCTGTGGGACCAATAGGTGTGGCCTCCTGGGTAGGGGCATGGCTCCCAGAGCCAGGTTCCCTGAGTTTAGGACCTGACTTTGCACTCACTAGCTGTGAAGTCTTGGGTAAGTTACTTAGTCCATCTCTGACTCAGCTTCCATACCTGTAAAATGGGACTAATAATAGCCCCTGCTATTTCATATTGTGGCAGGGATTAAATAAATGCATACGTGCATAGTGCCTTAAAGATATCTGGGGTGGGAGCCAGGTGTGGTGGTACATGCTTGTAATCCCAGTACTTGGGAGACTGAGACAGGAGGATCGCAAGTTTGAAGCCAGCCTTGACAACGTAGAGAGGCCCTCTGAAACTTAGTGAGACCCTGTTTCCGAATAAGAAATAAAATCAGGCTGGGGGTGTAGCTCAGAGGTAGAATACCCCTGGGTTCAATCCCCAGTGCCCCCCAAAAAAAATCTGGGATGTCATTACTCAATAAATGGCACCACGACAAAAGGGCGGGCTCTTTGTCATGAGGTCTCCCAATTTTTAAGAGAAGCCAGAATCAGGATTTTTTTTAGGGAAAAATATTTTTAAGTTAAGCAAATAATTCAAACATTTTCAAAATTCTTTATGAAACAAAAAAACAAAATCAGTCCACAGGTGCCCAAGACTGTACATCCAGTGCTGTCGGAGGAGCAAGGCTTGGGCGGGGTGGACAGGTCAGCAGGTCTCAGCCCACTTCCACCTCTGTCGCCAGCTCTGTGGTGCTGAGAGCACAGTGACTGGGAATCAGGAATGGCAGGAGCACAGGATGGCAATGCCAGATTACAAGCAGCAAGTGACAGATGGCCTCCCTGGCCCAGTGCAACAGAAGAAAGTCCTCTCGACAAGGTAAATGAAGCTTTTACTATACCAGGGAGGGAGGGGCCAGTGTCTCCATCTTTGTCCCCAAGGACTTCATTCAAGGTCTTTAACGTTTGCCAGCATGCATCCTAGAGGGGACCAGGATGGACACACAAGTCCATCTGCCAAAACAGGGTTCATTCCCTTCATTCCACTTTCAAACGCCAGTCCTTGCCCAGCAAGTCTATAATCCAAAGCAGCTGCCAAGACTGCCAAAAACACCAGTCGTTCAGCAGACAGGGGTCAGAGCTGCTTGTCTAAGTGAGACACTAAGTAAATTAAAGAAAAATAAGTAAATATCAACACTATTGAGAAACAAACTTTTAAAAACGCAGGAAGGAAAGGAGGTATTCTCTTTAGAAGTTGAGGAATCTACCTCTACCCTTCGTTCTCCATGAACACTGCTGGTCCATTGTCTTTTCTGCCATTACTTCAAGCCAACCAGACAGGTTTATAAGGAGATGCCAGTCCTTTGCTATTCCACCAGCGAACATGCAGCCCATCTGCCTCCAATCTATGATGGGGCACGTGGAGATGGAGCAATGAGATATTTTTAAACACTCTCTTAATTAATTCATTCCAAGGACTTGGCGCTTAGAGTATTGCGGGGTGAGGGGCGGGCAGAGGGAGGAGAGAGCAAGCTCACAATCCTGGTAAATAAAGAGATTTGCCATAATCTGGATTCTAAAATCCTTTCTACAAAGCATCCTGCCTGCCCCCAACAAGCTGTTAAGGGCAGGAAAGCGAAGACTACCAGCAAGGCCATGTCTGGCATTCATTAGATTTTTTTTTTTCAGACAAGTTCTTAAAATGCAAACACAACTAAAATTTTATCTTGAGAATGATGCTTCTGCCTACTAATGCCAAAGGATTTTAAAGTATTTGTGTTTTATTAGATTAAAATAATTATAGCAGGTGACAGAAATGAAGAGGAGATTTGGTTCATTCCCAGGGGCAAGCCAGTCCAATGGGGAGAAAATTCAATTCGGAAAACAATTTAGTTTGCCTTTCAAAGGAGGAAAACTAGACCTGTGGGCATTGTGTGATACAGCCATGGGGAAGGTGGGGAGAGGATTTTCACTGAAATCAACCTGTGTTGAGCTTCAAACTGTGAAAAAGCTTTGCAGTTTTGGAAGTATAGGGTTCATGGCACACTGACCCAGAAAGCTCACACTTTGCTATTAAATATTGCTTGTTTTTGCAGTGAAAGCAGCACCTCTTAAGGACTTTCCTTCATCTAAAACATCCCTCAACGCCAAAGCCAAGAGGAGAGAACACCTGATTGTGTTGCGTAGACGAGGAAAAGATGTGACCATTGGTTCTAATGCACAGGCTTGTGTTTTCGTTTTAATAACTTGGTGTTTCCACTTCACAAATTCCATTTGAATTTACAAATTATTTCTTGAGAATTAAGCTTTCAACTGCTCACAAGAGACTGTCTTAGTTAACGTGAAATGGCTTTCTTGTAGCTCTGCTAATGTCTTTTACCCAAGGAGGCCAATTTCTATATTCTTGAAAATGCGAAATGAAATTCCAAGGAAGCCTGGGGCATGCACTGCGCAAACCCCTCTAGACCCAAAGCCCCATAGCCTCTACTTACCCCCCAATAAGTCTACTCTATGAGATCTTCTTCTGTTGACCTCAACTCCAGTCCCCAGGGAGGAGGGAGAAAGCAATTGTTACGTTTTGTTTCATTTGCTTGAAATAATAAATTTGGGGGGTCTCCCTTGTCAGGATTTTTTTGCTGTCATCAATTTTCTGTTTCACTTACTCTCTAAATCAAACTGAAACCCAAGACCTCACGATTGGCTTTCGCCCTGACCCTGCGGCTCCTGGGAGCTGATCAGAAGACAGATCGCCTTGAGTCCCTGATATAAGTGGTGACCTAGCTGTCCCCCACCCCTAAGAATGTACTTCTAAAATGCCTGCTTCTTCAGCATCTGGACACTCCACTCTGACCCAGTCAATAAAGGACACTAGCCTGTCTGCCAGCAACTACTTATAATCTCTTTCCAATTTGGGTCAGGGACCTAAAAGCCATCTCGGTAATTCTAACCATGACAGGGGACTCAGAAAAAAAAAAAGAATTCTATAATATCCAGTTAGATCATGCTTGTAGGAAAGCATTTCTCAGTGCCTGGGAAATACCAAAGAGTTGCTGTTGCTTTTTACAAAAACTGGATGCTAATAATCTCAATTGCAAATACTCAGAAACCTCAAATAACCAGACAGTGTTACGTATGTTCTGCCAACGGCAAAGAACAAGTGCATGAGTTATAAAGAGAACATTCTAAAAGGCAACTTGCAGGGTATGTATACCGAAGATTTGAGAGAAAGCCGGTGCTCTTCTGCACAGCCATGCCTTGCACACTCTTCAATGATAACATGTGAAGATGATTATTTCCAGATGATAACACCAAAGCTCTGCCATGTTCTGGAATCTTCCTAGAGAGATGGCATTATATTCTATATAGTTTTAGTCTAAAAGTCTATTTTCATTGGACTGCCTACCTCATAGAGCTATTGGAAGATTCAAAAGTGACGATGCATGTGAATGAGCTTTGAAAGTGAAATGCTAAACAAACATAAGATGTCACTGTTGCTTCTAATAATTCTTTAAAAATTGGTAATCAACATATGTTGTTGGTGTCAACTACGTCACAGCATAAATGTTAACCAGAATGGTCAGTGTACCATATTACAGCATTTCTCCAACATTCATGGTTAGAGTTGAATACATAAATTGAAAGCATATAATTATATTGGCATTTTCACATCCTCAGCAATGTGTGTTTCAAGGAAATGGCTTTAATATTGTTAAAGGGCAAAGACTAACAAAGGAGACCAGCCTGGGAATCCTTCCTAAATTTTCCTTTACAAGGCACACTAACACAAGATATCAGAAGGAGCAAAAGAATCTCATCAACCCTCATGAACAATCTAGTAATAAAAGTTCTCCGCTGAAGCCAGCCTTCTATAAGCCAAATTGTTTATGTCTCTGTGTCCCCCCTGTCCCCCATCCCCAGAGAGCCTAGCATATATGTTCTACCCAGCAAAGGGGTTTTGAAAATGTCTCTTGTGGATGAGTTACTGCTTTTTTTTTTATGTACTGGGGATTGAATCCAGGGGCATTCTACCTCTGAGCTACACCCACAATCTGATTTTATTTTTTATTTTGAAACACATGATCTCAGTAAGTTGCTGAGGCTGGTCTCAAACCTGTAATCCTCCTGTCTCAGCCTCCCAAGTACTAGGATCACAGGTGCAGGCCACCATGTCCAGCTAGTTACTGCTCTTAAATCTCTTAAATAATAATGGATCATGAATCTTTCTATATCGTTTCCCAGCCTTTTAGATTTTTTTCAACTCTTACATCTCTTGAATACAAGTTCCTTTAGCCAATTTTTTCATAACTACGCACAATGCACAAAGATGGCATTCATTGAATGTGGGCCTTTTTTAAGTACTAAAAATCACTTCTGTTGTATATTTAACATCCAGTCTTTTGGCAGTTCTCATTTAGGACAAAGGTGAGATAAACACACTTAGTTTGAGGAGTTTTGTTGGTGTCTTAACCTCTACCTTTTCTATCTGACCATGAAAGTAGGAAGGGACTGGGAAGCAGGATTTGAAAGTCTACCATCGTCCATCTTTTTCACAAATGTTTTTCAACCTAGCTTTAGCTTTAAAAAGCAAGGTAAGTCTAGAAAGGCCCCAAAGGCAGCCAGAAATGCCTTTATATCTTTTCTAATGTGAAAGCCTTTTAAATTAAACACAGGCAGGCACTGATGTTGAGCCATATGGGCTCTTAATATTTAATTCTAGAGATCTGTTTTAGCACAAGATACCACCCTCCTTGTACACAGGTGTCTTTCTGGAGCATCTTTTTGGTGGAATAATTATCAAAAAAAGTCCACACTGCTAAACTGTTAGGGCAAGGGAAGAAAGAAGAAATTTCACACCACTGCAAGATGACAGACCCCTTTGGAAGAACTCCAGGGGATAGAAAAATGATATGTTTCTTCCCCTGGACATTGACAGTTTCAGAAATATTTTCCCTTTGGGGAGTCCAGAGATCTGTCTTTGAACACCAGCTCTCCGATCCTGTTCAGGAATCCATTCCCCTCAAAACAAGCCTGCTGAGTGGGTAAAATCGATTACAGAAACTCTGAGGAGTGTCAACACCAAGGACTCTCCCCAGGAGCCTAGAGGAGCCCCTGGTCATTTCTTTTCATATAACTGGGTCCAGTGAGCTCTTGCAAGCGGCTAGTACCATTTTCTGAATTAGCCCAAGGGCTGAGTCCCCCAGGTAGTCTTTTTATTCCCACTCGGGTTCTAGCAAGCCTGAAAAGTTTCCTGGGAGACCGGGGTCCAGGACCCTCCTTTTGACGTCTGAGTATTGAAGGGATCCTTTGCCTCTTCGCAACCCCACCTCCCCCTTGCTAAATAAAGACAGTTGTCCTTACTTATCACCAGGGAGTTTTCTCCATGCCAACTGCAGCCTCGGGAGGCAAGAGACGACTCTTGGGCCACGGGCTGAATAGAGAAACCAACCCAAGTCCCGACAGAGTCTGTGCCCAAAACCACAGGTTTTCCCGCCTCTTCCCGGGAAGCACCCAAATCTTTTCCATCCCTCCTTAGAGCTGGCCAGGGAGATTCCGCCATCCAGGGGGCCAGGAGCATCCATGGGACCCAGCACCTGCAAATCTGGCGTTCAAGGCCGCGCGCGCTGATCCTCGCCCCGCCCCGGCCCCGGCCCGACTCATTCATTCCAGCCGGCCGCCACCTCCGCGCACGCCCGGCGCTCTCCCCCGCCGCTTCCTCCGGCAGTGTCGGCTTACGCCGTGGCCAATCCCTTATTGTTTTTATATCTCAAAAGTAACCTCGAGACGATTTTTTTGTGCACACTTCTCCACCCCTCCATCGCACCCTATCCCTTTAATCACAACAACCCTCTGTCTCTGGCATCTTCAAAGGGTTAAACAGCAAGCTCCACGAGAGAAAATCAATTCCCTCCCCACCAATCCCACTTCCAGCCAGCCACCTCTCCGCCGCCGTCTCCGAGGCTCGTCACCGACGTCTCTCTGTCCCCATCCCGGATGGGGGGCCGCCACCCCGCGCGCGGCTCCCGCTTCCCCGCGGGTACAGAGAAAAGCCCTCTCACCCTTCGGTGGATGCCATGGTCTGGGGAACGCCCCCTCCTCTTCCGCACCGTCCGGCGAGCAGCAGCGAGCGAGGGAGGGAGCGAGCGGGCGCGGGGCGAGCGCGAGAGTGTGGCGGGGAGCGGTATTTAAGGGGGAGCCTCTCCCCGCCCTTCCACCCCCTCCCGGGTAAGCCCTTTAGCGCCTCAACTCGCGCCGGAGGCTCCCGCGGGCGCTAATCCACGTCCCAGCTCTCCACCGCGCGCGTCCCGCGCTCCCTCCGCCCGTCGCGGCGGCGCTCGGCCGGGCGCTGGGGGGATCGCAGCGTGGCTCCCCAAGACCGCGCGGTCCCCGGGGCTGCAGGCGGGCGCGCACCAGCGATGGGTCCCCGCCGCCGCCGCCGGTGCTTTGCTGCGGGGCAGGCGGGCGCGGCGAGTGGCGGGCACCGAGAGCGGTGGCAGGGGGAGGACCGTGAGTGTGAGTGCGGGGGAGTGTGAGCGTGCGTGCGCGCGTGTGCGGGTGTGTGCGCGCTGGAGGAGGCGGTGGAGGCCGCTGCGCCCTGGCTCCGCGCCGGCCGGGGAGGGATTGCAAGGTTTAGCCCCGCCGGAGCTGGGGATTTGCAGGCGATCCCTCTCTATTTTCGTCGAGAGCTGACATCACCCGCGCCGCAGCCTCGGGCGACTCCTTTAACCGCCGCCCCCGCCCCCCATCTCGAGATGCGGTCCCTCCTCTGCCATCCCGCCCCCTAGCCTCTCGCCATAAATTAGCCAAATAAGAAAAGAGGCTCCGCCGGTCGTCCAGGAAGGCTTGGACAGTCTGTGGCAGGAGCCCAGGATCTAAGCAGTAGCTATTGTTTCCCCTCAAGCCCGCGTGGCCCCGGGTCACCCTGCTCTGGACGAAGCGCAGGGGACCGCGCGGAGACCCGAGATGCCCCTCCGTCCCCAATCCCTGGAGCATCCTCGACGCCCCCCCCCACTCCCTGGCACACCTGCTCCGACTCACATTCACCCCCAAACTCACCCTCACAGGCTGGCTCACCCACCCTCATCCTCCCACGTCTATGGTACCGAACCCCGCAGAACCTGAGCAGTCCAAACACACAGGTCCCACGACCGAAACTCGGCGCAGCTGCGCGCCCTCCCCCGCCGGCGCCCGAATAAATCTCTGGCTCTCAATTATTCATCGAGATTAATATTAATGCAGCTCCCTGGGGGAGGCGGGCGGGGTGCATAGGAAGCCATAGTTATTGTTGTTTTGTTGTTTTATTTTAACGGAAAGACGTTGGGTTGGGGGGGCACCGGTGCCCAGAGAGGGCCGAGGCTAGAGGCTGGGCGCGCGTTTCCACCCACTCCGCCCCGCTCGCGGCAGGCTTCTGAGCCCCGCGGGCGGCGCGCAGAGACAGATGGGCTGGCACGGGGAAGGGAGGGTCCAAGCCTCCTGGCCGGCTTTGCATAATAATGAGACTCGTGCAGCTTGTATTATCTTTGGGACCCACACCGGGCGGCCGTCTACAGCTCCACCACCTGCCGACCCAGTGACCGCCGGGAAGGCAAAGGCTCACCGGGCAAGGAGACCCCCAAACAACCCCTTTTGCACGACCGCGGTGAGAATTAAACAGGCTCTTTGTGAGAAAGAGATTTGCAACTTGTAGAGGCGCTTGGGAGAAGTCAGCGGTGTGAGCTTGCAGCTTGGGACATGCCAGGCTCCCCCGGGCGAGATCTCAAAACTCCGCCTATCAGGTGGGAGGTGCTCATAGGCTCGGTGCTGTGCTGAGCCCTGTTAAAAGATGGAATGTGGCGGGCCTCGTGGAAACTCAGAGCAGGGACTGGGATGGTGTTATGGGGGCCGGGGCCCCGCAGTACCGTTTGGCGCCAAGTTCTGGTGTCTGACCGCTTGAGTTCTTCGGCCATCTTCCAGCAGACTAATCTGGGACAAATTCCTCAACTTTACTTCTTCTCATCTGCAAAATGGGGGTATGATCTCCTACCTCGCAGTGCGAAGAGAATGAACTAAAAGAAACATAGACGACTTGTAAAGCTTTTAGAGTCTGGCACCCAGTAAACTTCATAAAAATGTTTGGTTAATTCTAAGGGTTATTGGAGGATAGTTTTCTTGTGCAAAACATCCAAGGATGAATAGGCAGCTGAGAAAAATAACAAGAAAGGGGGGAGGGGTGACAGAAGCTAAAAATAAATTTCCCCTTTCCTCTTTCCAAAATCTGGATCTAAATATCTTCCTCATCTCGTCTGCCCTCTCTTCCTCTCTCTCTCTTTCCTGTCTGCCCAATTAGATTGACCAGATCTGCATCATATTCAGCCTAGACGCTTAGAACCCCCCTAACTACACATTTTCTTTAAAAAAAAATTTAAAGAAAGCTTTAGCCACCTCTTCATCCTTGGGCATTTGACATTGGGTACTTTCCTCTTCAGAAGAAAATTAGTTATTGTTTAATCTGGTGAGGCGGGTTTCTTAAATGTAATTTGTAGATGGAAAACTGGCTTCTTGCAAGCTGGTTATTACTACGCTTGACATTGCCTTCTCTAAACCCTGTGGATGTGCCTTTGAATCTCAGATTGTCACGTGCACAACCTGTCATTCTCTCTTCACCATTTAGGGATTTTCCTTCCTTTTCTGCTGAGGTGGCAGCTGGAGAACAAAGCCATGAGAATCTCTCCCAGGCCTAGATATTAATGACCCCAGCAGCACTGCTCTGCCCCCAGCATCCCCTTTATTTTTTTATTGTAATTACACATCATAGTGAGATTCAAAGTGATGCAATCATATATGTACACAACATCTCAGTGCATTTCCCTCCCCACCGAGTCCCTCTCCCCTCCCTCCCCTAACTTGCTAGTGAGATTGGTAGAGGTGCATTCATATGAGAACATAACATCACTTGGTCTTTCCTTCCCTAAGCCTCCTTTTCTCACTCCCTTTCTCCCTCTCCCAATCCCCTACTCTGCTAATCTCTCATTTTCTTGAGGTCCCTCTTCTTCACTATTTTCTCTCTAGTTTCCACATATGGGAGAAAACATGTGGCCCTTAATTTTCTGAGTCTGGCTGATCTCACTCACCATGATGTTTTCTAGTTCCATCTATTTTCCTGCAAGTAACATAATTTTGTTCTTCTTTATGGCTGAGTGAAATTTCATTGTGCATATACACTACATTCTTTATCCATTCATTTGCTGATGGATACCTAGGTTGGTTCCATAACTTGACTCTTGCAGCGCCCCCTTTCAATTGAGTCTGAGTGGACTCCTCCATCCTAATCCCTCAGTGTCTGCACACAGCCTTGGAGGACAGAGTTGCATCTTTCATCAGCACTCACTGCCCACAGCAAGACACCTGATGGCACATAAACACAGAGCAGGAAAAGGACAAAGAAACAGAAGGGGAGGAAGTTGTTTTTAATTTCTGAAATGTCCCATTGAAAACCACTCTTAAATTTGTTTTCCTTGTTCAGGACCTGACAAAATTCAGTGAGCCATCAAGTCTGCCAGCTTAGATGGGATTAGTGTTCCAACTTGCTGCCTTCTCTATAAATGGCTGTGTTTGGGAGCCCTGACATCACCTCCTACACTGAAGAGACATTGCATTCAATTGCCTTGGGGAACCAGGTATATTAAATCATGTGGACTGTGCCACAGATAAGTTTGGCTAAAAAGAAACTCTTTGGGCCCCAGGGGCCCTTGCTAAGATTCACACCAATTCTTCAACCTGAAGGCAGTGATTTCCAACACTGGCTACCCATCAAAATATTCTGAGAGAGATTTTCAGAATACAGCAATGCTCAGGCTACTTTCTAGAGATTTCTGTTCCAGCATCTGGGGTCCCTGACTTGGGTATTTTTTTAATGTTCCCAGGTAGGTGTAGCTCAGAGATAAAACACCCCTGAGTTCATTCCCTAGTACCAATATAATAAATAAGTCCCTGGGTGATTGATTCTACTGTACAGCTAGAGTGGGAAACTACTGGACTAGATAGAGGTGGTTCAATGAAGAAGGGTCCAGAAATAGGACCCTGAGAAAGAGATGGAGCAAATTGGAGTTTAGTCTTTGGAAAGAGAAAACTAAGGAAGAGATGATAGAAGGGTGATCCTCTTGTCTGCAAATACAGGGTATTTCAGTCTTTCCAGGCTAATACTTGTGTGTTATTTTGGAAACTAATGTGAGAAACCACAAAAACATACTTCTCCTTATTTTGTGTGCACATAGAACATGAGGGCTAAGCCATGATACGGCACTGCACTGTGCTACATAAGACTTGGCTTTGGGTCAGACAGACATCCTTAAATACTGCTCCTGCCATGTATTAGATAGACTCTGTCACATTAGTCTGGACACTTTAGATTCTTAGCTTCTTCATTTTCTCCTTCCTTCCTCCCTTACTCCCTTCCTTCCTTCCTTCCTTCCTTCCTTCCTTCCTTCC
>PVJS01045064.1:0-16395 GCA_004027185.1 Glis glis
TCTCTCTCTCTACCTAGTGAGGCCCTCCGCAACTTCGTGAGACCCGGTTTCAAAATAAAGTATAAAAAATAGGGCCTGGGGCGTAGCACAGAGGTAGAACGCCCCTGCGTTCAATCCCCGGTACCGCAAAAAAAAAAAAGAAAAAGAAAAAAAATTGAATTGTAGGAAATGTATATTACTGAATTGTGTGTAAAGCATGCTGATTGCATTTCAAATGAAGAGGATTCTGGCCAGTATGTTTGTTCCTGCTTGAGAGTTTCAATTCTTAGTCTACAATATAACAAAAGTATATTTACAATATGATGAATTTAATGACAGAAAATGTAGATGCCATGTGTTACCAAATAATGCTGTAGTTCAACTTCAAAAAAATTAGGATTCACCCCCTCATTATACAGAGAAAATACAGCTGTTGAAAATTGTTTATGGTTTCACATAAGAAAGGGCTCACAAAATGTTTAAAGAGGATACTCAAGTGTTTCAGTCAGCACTCTCACTGCCATGACCCAAAATAACTGGAAAATAGAGGAAGGCAGATTCATTTGCTCACAGTTCTGGAGATTTCAGAGGTTTCAGTCCATGTTAGGCTAGGTAAAGTCTATGGAGCTCAGGGCATTGCACAGGAAGCAGAGAGAGAGGGAGAGAGAATGGGAGGCCATGGACATATATAATTCCCAAGGCCACAACCCCAGTGACCTACCTCCTCCAGCCACACCCTCCCTGTTACATTACCACACAAATAATCCATTAATGGATTTATCCGCTGATGAGATTAGGACCCTCATGATTCAATTATATCACCTCTGAACATGAATACATGAGCTCTTCCATGGGACATTCTATATCTACACCCTAACATCACAGGAAGCAGGGAATAGAAAGCACAGACCACCATGTGGAGCCAGGAGGACCTCAGCCTGAAAGGAAAAGAAAGAAGGGAGATGGTGAACCAAGGACAACTGTAGCACTGCCGGTGAAGTCAAACAAAAGGGGCCTTGCCCACAGGTAGACCAAACCTCCTAACGAGAGAGCGTCTCCCTGGGTTAGTGGTGCAGCTCAGGGTAGAGACCTAGAAGGCAAGAGGCTGTAGGTTCGAGGCAAGGCATCTTTAATCAACATGTGAAATTGTTACTCTCTATAAAACTACTACTTATAAATCTCCTTATGAAATATTTATATAAAAGCTGAGTGTGTATGTTTTTCCTTCCATGGTCAATCACCAGTTATCTAGTTATTTTCTTTAATAAAACTTGTCACAACTTAAAACAAAAGTTAGTCATTTCAAATACAGAAAGATAATCCCAGTACTTGGGAGGCTGAGACTGGAGGATCCGGGTTCGCGGCCAGCCTCAGCTACTTAGTGAGGCCCTCCGCAACTTAGTGAGATCCTATTTCAAAATAATGAATAAAAAATAGGGGGTGTAACTCAGAGGTAGCATGCCCCTGGGTTCAATCCCCAGTACCGTGAAAAGAAAGAAAGAAAGAAAGAAAGAAAGAAAGAACCTTTCATAGGCATTATTTCAAAGTGTTAATATACTTTTTCTCTTCTCAGTAACCTAGACATTATCCTTGAATATTATTATGCTTACAGGGATTTAAAAATAAGAAAAGCAGTAATTCCCAGCCTTAACATATACTCCACTTACCTGGTGAGCTTTTAATAGATCCAAAGTCAGCCAGACATGGTGGCACACACCTGTAATCCCAGTAGTTGGGAGGCTGAGACAGGAATATCACAGGTTCAAGGCCAGTGCACAGCAACTTAGATCCTGTTTCAAAATAAAACAAAAAAGGCTGGGGGTATAGCTCAGAGGTAGAACACCCTTGGGTTCAATCCCCAGTATCATAAAAAATAAAAGACCCAAAGTCTAGACCCACTACCAAAGACCCTGGTTTAAGTTTCCTGGGGTAGGGCCCAAGCACTAGCATTTTTGAAGACTCCTCAGGTGATTCCAATATGCAAGCAGGCTGGAGACTGCTTCCCTAATGTGACTGCAGGCATCAAATAAAGGTCAGGTGTGAGAGCGTGCCGGCACAACACAGCAGATACTTTTAAAGGCAATCAGGACAGGCTCTGGTGAACGCACCAGCTTCTGCCTCGGGTGCATCCTGGACCCTTCTGATTACCTGGACACACCCATGTGGGAGATGAGGGACATTTCCTACCACTGGTGTCACACGGCTCTCTCCAGGTATATGCAGACAAGGCCCCAGACCTCAGCCACACACGCTAGGGTGTACTTGGGAGATGGTGGTTTAAGTTCCCCACCTGCTGTGTCATATGGCCTGTGCTCACAACAGGAGGTACCATTTGTTCTGCAGAAGTATTTTCTTAACTTGTTTACACAGATACATCATACCTGGATCATCATCACCACCCCTCCCTCCCCCCACACACACACTCCCCCCACACACACACTCACATCTTCTGTGGAATTTTTTTCATTTATTTTTTTCAACCAGAGACTACGTCTCAGAAAGGGCTGTACTTGAATGTAGATAAGCTTGGTCATGGAAAGGCTTTCTGCATTTCAGGATCCCTTGATACACTTTCCCTTCAAGAATTCGGGTTTCCGTGTCTCAGTCCCTCCCTTTACTCTAAACCTATTCCTAAGACATGACTTGGTAAAAGAAACTTGCCCACTAATGCATGTTGAATTTGTTGTGAGGTCTCTTTAGATTTCAACTCTACTTGTGGAAGCAAGGGTGGCCCCTGCCCCCACCCCACCCCCGCCCTGAAGGATTCCATGCAAGTAGACATGTCTTTAGGATGGGCAGTTCTTTCTGGCATGATTGAATCCACACCCAGTAGAGAGCTGTTGATTTCCACCACAAGGCAAGGTCTAACTGCCTAAGCTAACTGGGCAGTAAGCCAACAATAGCAAGCAGGAAGACAAAGGAATGAGAAAAATTAACATTTAGTCTGGCTCAGTTGTTTCCATCTAGACAACGAGGAAGACTGGGGTGTTCTAGTGTCATGGTTCCATTCCACTGCCCCCCAAGACCATCTTTCCTAAGTTGCCCAATTAAAAGTACTTCCCACAAAATAGGAAATGAGACTCTGTGAAGAAAGAACCAACAGATTATTAAACTTGGTTTTCAAGGATATTTCTCCTAAAAATATTAAGCTAAAAGAAAACCATTTTAATTAGAAAAACACTTGGGAAAATTCCTAATAAGCACTATGTCCCAAGGTTTGCAGAGAAATTTTCTCCAGGCATGGAGCCTCAGCGTCAATACATCACGATGTAAAGCGCCTCTAGGATGCACTGCTACTGCTTTCTTTTTTTAAACGGGGAAAATGCATTTTAAAAGAGAACCATAGCCAGGCATGGTGGCACATGCCTGAAATCCCAGTACTTAGGAGGCTGAAACAGGAGGATCGCAGGTTCAAAGCCAGCCTCGGCAACTTAGCGAGACCCTGTTTCCAAAGAAAAAATAAAATAGGGCTAAGGGTGTAGCTCAACTGTAGAATGCCCCGCGGCTCTATCCCAGCACCAAAAAATAAATAAATAAATAAAAAGGGAACCATGAATCATTTTCACTAGAATAACAACTTGAACCAAATGTAATCACGTTTACCTATTTGTTTTCCTTCAAATATTAACTTATTTTGATTAGGTAATACTTTCCCTAATGCCACATCCGCTTTAGTTTTTTTCTTTACCTAATAAATAATTTCTCCTTCTCTTCCCCCTCTACTCTGGGATCATGTAGCGTCCTGAGAGATGGCAGCTGTATGCCCTGTGCATACTTATACATCAGCCAGAAGTGAATGGATTCCTAAGTGCTTTTGTGAGTCACCAAAGATGCTATGTTTGATGTGTTTCTCTGTCATGAACCTCTGCGTTAAAAAACTTCTAGCATAAGAGAGAATATATTTAAAACTTATATGCACTCTCATGAGTATGTGTTTGTGAGTGTGTGTGTGTGTGTGTGTGTGTGTGTGTGTCTGTCTGTCTGTCTGTCCTACAGGAAACTGAACCCAGGGGGTTCTACCTCTGAGCTATACCCTCATCCCTATTTTATTTTGTTATTTTGAAACAGGGTCTTGCTAAGTTGCTGAGGGTCTTGCTAAGTGCTGAGGCTGGCCTTGAACTGGCAATCCTCCTGCCTCAGCCTCCCAAGTACTAGAATTACAGGCATGTGCCACCACATCAGGCTATAAGTACATATTTCAAAAGGAAACTTCAAATCAAATTTTTCTACCAATTCAAAAGAAACTCTCATCCAAAATTATGAATGTGTTAAAATATGTATGTATAAGTATATTTATAATATTCACATACACTTTTACACTTTCTCTAATTTCTTCCCATCAATTAATATTTATAAGCATATTAATTTGAAATTCAATCTGAGACAGGGATACAATTTCTAGATAAGACAACACAGATGGTGGCACGCATTTCTTGCAGACTATTTTTATATTGACTCTCTTACAGGCAATCTGTTTTATCAGCTTCCCAAGGGGCCCACACTATGAAGTGCTCCAAAAAAGGAAATTCCAAGATTCTAAAAAACACTTGGCTGTGAAATGATTCAGTGGGCATAGCTTCCCCCCTTGCCAAGTCTCTGGGATATAAAAAACTAAGAATTTATCTCAACATTTCTTTTCCCCTGTCCTGCTCAAGAACCTTGTTACGGCATCGCTAGGTGCTGATGTAGCTTTGGGCTATAAAGAGAATGGAAATTTGCTACAGGGTGTCATGAAAATGTATTAGGCATAGAACTGTGTAATCAAGGAACAAGTTAACAAATCAAACAACACCAAATCAGCCATATCCCAGGGCCAGGGCTCAGAAAGACTCTGGCTGTAGATTGGTATCAGGAGATGATGATGAGTAACCAGACCCTGGACCACCTTGTGTCCTGCATGAAGTAAATGAATCACTGAATAGCACCACTAGGATGTAAGCACTAGCATAGCACCGAGAAGATAGCCCGCTTCGTGTCTAACCATTAAAGATCCATAATCAAAGTGACAGTGTTTGTTCTTCAGTGGGGGAGAAAAAGGTGTTTCCTATTGAGGAGGACAGAGCACAATTTAGTCAAAAGCCACTCATCTCTGGGGGATAGTGCTAGCTTTGCCTAATTCAAAATAAATGAGTCTGGGGCTAAGCTGTGCTTTTAGTGGCTAAAGATGGCCTATGTCAACATTTGAGGCTCTAAATTTTGAACCAAGGCAACACAAAAGCAAAGAAAACAAGTCAAATATAAATATGAAAGCATTACTAGAGATTCTGGGTTATTATCACAACTAGAAATAATGCCACCGCTTAGAATCATGTGCTAACAGTTTTAACGTCACTATCTTCTAGACAAGAATATTGAGCTCTGTTAAACAGCTAAATAATTAAAGAAGTTATTAAGAAGCCATTTCACCATTTAAATAAGTAACTCAATTAGCAAGCAGGCTGAGCCCAGAGCGATAGTGATTTGCACAGGAAAATGAAATGAACTTTATTGGTTAGGGAAAATGTTCAAACTAAATATTAACCCTTCTGGTTCCTTAGACTTCAACAAATATCTGTAAAGTGTTTGTGAAAACATAATACTAGGTGTACTGTGGTATAAATAAAAAATCAAATAAAAAATGAAGCCAGGAACATGCCTACACTCCCAGTACTTGGGAGACTGAGACAGGAGGATTTCAGGTTCGAGGCCAGCCTCAGCAACTTAGTAGAACCCTGTTTCAAAATAAAAAATAGCAAGGGATGAGGTGTAGCTCAGGGGCAGAATGCCCTTGGGTTCAATCACCAGTACTAAAAGGGGAAAAAATGGAAGGAAGCCCATATAAATAAGTTAGTGTGTTATTTCAGTCGTGTTAACTACAATCACATTTGAAGGAAATTTGTTTTTCAGGTCAAGAAAATTGCCATACAAATTTTAAATTCCCCAACTCAGTGGCAAACACATGGCACTTGAACTAGACGATTTTAGAATATTTCACTCCAGCCTTCACGACTTAAAATAATACTTCCATATACTCTAATATTTACCTATCCTATTGAACAAATGCTTCTGAGAACAAAAATTAAATCTAACAATTAACAAATTTTTATTGGATTCTTAGTGATAGTTGGGTACTATCTATGTTAATTGCTGGGGGAAAGATGACAAACACAATACAATCCAAAAGGATGCTAGGTTATAATCTTTTTCTGTGTGTGTGTGTGTGTGTGTGTGTGTGTGTGTGTGTGTATGTTAATAGAGATTGAGCCCAGAGGCATTCTACTTTCAAGCTACAACTCAGAAATTTTTTAATTTTTTGTTTTGAAACAAGGTCTCTCTAAGTTTCACTAAATTACTGAGGATGATCTTAAACCTACAATCCTCCTGTCTCAGCCTCCCAAGTGGCTGGGAGGTTTTAATCTTAGAGAATGTGTGTGTGTGTGTGTGTGTGTGTGTGTGTGTGTGTATAATTATTACTTGTTTACATTCTATGATAAAATGCAATAAGGTATAAGATAATAAAGTTTATTTTATTAACAAGATGTATTATAATGGCACACTATGCTGTTGGCTCTCACAGATAGGAACATAATTTAAAAGTAGTCCCTATTGTATTAAAATATATCGTAAATTTTAATGAAGCAGGGTGTGGTGGCACACACCTGTAATCCCAGTACTTGGGAGGCTGAGACAGGAGTATCACAGGTTCAAGGACAACCTCAGCAAGTAGTGAGACTTTCATCAACGTAGCGAGACCCTGTTTCAAAATAAAAACTGGGCTGAGAGTGTAGTTCAGAGGTAGAATGCCCCTGGGTTTCATCCCCAATACTAAAAAAAAAAAAAAAAATTAAGGAGATTTTATTCTCTAATTTTGAATATTTAAGACACTCCATCTTTTTTTTTTTGAGCTACACTCCCAGCCCTATTTTATTTTGTTTGTGTTGTTGTTTTGTTTTGTTTTATGGTACTGGGGATTAAACCCAAGGACATTCTACCTCTGAGCTATACCCCACCTCTATTTTTTATTCTTTATTATAAAACAGGGTCTCACTAAGTTGAAGAGGGCCTCACTAAGTAGCTGAGGCTGGCCTCGAACCTGCGATCCTCCTGTCTCAGCCTCCCAAGTACTGGGATTAAAAGCATATACCACCACGCCCAGCTTATTGTTTATTTTGAAACAGGGTCTCACTAAATCGCTACAACTGGCCTTGAACCTCTGATCCTCCTGTCTCACCCTCCCACATATTGGGATTACATGCATGTGCCACCACACCCAGCTAGTCCCTCCATCTTTCATATTATGTGATGTTCCACAACATCAGTAAAATTTACTAAGATGTTTATATAGCTTAAATTTATTTTAAATGATCTGAGTGTGTTGGCACACACCTGTAATCCCAGTTCTTGGGAGGCTGAGACAGGAGGATCACAGGTTTAAAGCTAGCCTCAGCAATTTAGTGAGGTTCTCAGAAACTTAGCAAGACCCTGTTTCCAAATAAAAAATAAAATTAGTCTGGTGGTATAGGTCAGAGGTAAAAATGCCCCTGGGTTCAATCCCCAGTACCACAAAAAGAAAAATAAGTGTCTAGTTGACAGGAAAGACAAAGAATTATACCATGATATATGTTTCTTTCAAATAAATTGATAGATATAAAGAATGAATTTTGTTCCTCTTATTTCTACACATGTATAAATGTGTAGATGTTTTTGCTATTTTATTTTAGCTCTTATACTTGTCCAAATTTATGAACTCTAAGCTATGATTTGATATGAGTCTTGGGCAAAAATTTAGGACAGTTCTGCTGTTAATGAAATCTGCTGACTCATCTCTCTTTATAAAGTCACCAAACCCTAGCTTGTTTCTACCTGACCAGACACCAAAAGGGTGAAGGCAACAGAAAAGTTTGCACACCACAGCATAACAAACAACACCTAAGCAGAGAGCCCATTGCATAGGAAGAGACACAATGGTAGATCCACCTGTGGGGCAATTCATTTGTCCACTGTGACAGGATGAAGTAACCCACAAAGGTAAAATTCACAGATTATGCTAAAGCTTTATTTAATCCTTTCACTATTGTGCCTTCTCTATGGTTAAGGCTAGTCCTTAAGGACTATTAGATCATAAAATAGCATATGTGGATATATAAATAATATATACTGAGTAAAAGTATAATGATACTCTCAAGAAATACTGACTTACACTGAAAAGCCCAAACAGATGTGCCCTTAATTTATGTATCTAGTTTTATAGGTTTCTATCTCTTCCCTTGCTCTCATGCTAGCCACCATCTTTTCTGAGTTATTTGTACTATTAGCTGTATCAGCTTGCAAGCTCAAAGCCAGTCTGGGTGACTTAGCAAGACTCTGTCTCAAAATAAAAAATAAAAAGAGCTGGAGGTGTAGCTCAGTAGAAGAGGTCCCCTGGGTTCAATCCCCAGTACCACCAAAAAAAAAAAAGCATATCAAACAAAGTCTAATACAATTACAAGGAGAAACTGAAGTATCTTAAGTATAGTGGGAGATATATTTCTATCAGTCTATGACACTAAAATAAATACATATGAGGACAATTACTAATATTTTAAAGACACTCACATTCTATTTCCTACAAAGAATATAATGTTCTTTCAAATGTAAACTTTAAAGAAACATAAAATATATGAAATAATGGTTTTCAAATGATCAGAAAAAAGGACAATTATTTCTGAGAGATATGAAATAACTGAGGGGAGTTTTAGGATTGCCTATTTTACTTCCTGGAGAGAGTTCCTAGGGGACATCACAAAAGTAAGAACCAGGGCAGAGTCTAGCAGCCATTAGACCTTGAAAGATGGAGCTCAGGATCTAGGGAGGCCATGGTGGTTAGAGTTCACAGGGCTGAGAGAGTATGGAGAAAGAGAGAACTACACAGGGATACTGTATGCTCCAGAAATCTTTAGATGTTCCTCTTTAGGACATTCCTCTCCTAGTCTCCAGCCCAATAATTATCATACATGTGAGGAGACCATCTGAGACTGGGGAAAGAAGCACATAAAAGGGATGAGAAGGAGCAGTATCTAGGGCTCACACAGAACCAAGATTAATTCCTCTTGCCCCAGGCTAAACTAGAAAACCTAACCATTTACAGGACACAGCGTAGAACACTCTAAAGGATTTGCCTCAAATTAAGGAGAAAGGTAGACCAAGACAATACACTTCTCTGACTTCAACTAACCAAACTTTAAAGTGAGGCTGTGTGGATCAAAAAAGATGGCAGAATAGAGGTAGACACCGTGTTTCAGGCGCTCCAAGACTGGGAACTCAACCAGTGGGAAGACTGCTTCTTGACAAGGGAAGAAAAGAAGCCAAAACTCAACAAAGCAACAACAGTCAAAAAGTGGTGGAATTGGAGGCAGAAGAGAGAGGAGAGCACTGTAAAGAGCTGCATGCGCCTCACCTGGTGAGCAGAGAGCGGCAGTGCCATCTTGCTAAGCCTGTGCTACTGACACCGCAGCTCCCAGAGACCAACCCCAGCAAAGAAGCAGCAGAATCTTGTCAGGCCAGAGACTACAGACCATCGTCAAAAGCAGTTGCACTTTTCTTTCCATGCTCAACAAAGACCAGACTACCCAGATGGCCCAGCTAGATCTTTCGGCTGCAGCTGAACCCATCTCTGCCTACAGGGATGGTCATCAAGACCATGAGTTAACAGGCTCTCCCAGCAGGAGACCACCCTACACGGCCACAGGGACTTGGGTGGCAATAAACAGACTCACCGGATCTGTGACTTTGCAAATCACCCCTGCGGAGGTGGGAATAGAGGCTACATTCAGACACAGCAGATATGTGAATTAGCAGACAGCCCCTAGGGACATTCAGGCAGGAGGGACCTAGAGCCGGCAGGTCACCACACCCTGGCAGGGTCTCCAGCAATCACCACAGGACAGCCAGTTGTGATGTCTGTGGAGTGAAATAACTCAGCCTACTGAATGGCAGGCTCAGAAAGCTATAAATTCCCACCCAGCCATGCTTCGGCACTACAACACCAAAGCGAGAGGCCAACAAGGCCTCACGTGATCACAGCTGCAGAGCAGTAGTGGTGTTCCTGGGGCTAAATAACTGAGCCAACCAAGCCCCAGGCTCAGAATGGTACAATCTCTCCCTGCCAGAGCTCAGGCCTTGAAAGCAGGGAGGCCAGAGGCTAGCAAGGGTTCACGTGATCACAGCTACAGGCTGGGAACTCAACATTCTCTCCACCAGTAGAGTTTGGGACTGGTATGCATGCATGCCAGTGACCGGCAGTGCTCCACATGATCATAACCAGCATATCAGCAGTGGTATCTCTGGGCTATCAAAGCTCAGTGAGCCGGGACACAAGCTCAAAACATAGCAATCTCTGGCCCTGCTGTGCTTAGGCCCACTGGCCACAGAGGCCAGAGATCAGCGTGTGGCAGTTTAAAGGATTCACAATCAACAGAGCAGCAGTGATGTCTGTGGGGCATTAAATCCCAACCAACAGGCTGCAAGCTCTGAACAGAACATCATAGTCTCTAGCCTAACAGAGTTTGGGTCTGGAAAGCAGGACAGCCTGCAGCCAATCAGAGACTCCTGTTTGCCTGCACTAAGAACTATATCCTGTTAAAGAGGCTTTGGGGGACAAACTCAAAAGTTTGATTATATGAGACAGATTTCTAGAGGCAAATATATATCCCCAGGATAGACCTTATTATAAAGGGATATCAAATAGACACAGGATTCACACACAAAGAGAAAGAAGATGCCAAGACAACAGGAATACAAACCTGAGAACTCTGAAAACATAAGAATGAAGAACAGCAAGGAAACAATAAACTCCTATAACTCAGTAACAAGGGAGATCACCAATACTGATCTTTAGGAAATGCCAGAAAGAGAATTCCGAATTTTGATCTTCAATATGATCAAAGGCCTCAAAGAAAATGTACAGGAAATGAAAGAGCATATCAATAGAGAAATTGAGGCCCTAAGTAAGAACCAAAAAGAGGCTTTGAACAAAATGAAGGAATCAATAAATGAAAACCACAATAGAAACTACCTCTGGCATGCTAGACCACATGGAAAACAGAGTATGACTCTTGGAAACCAGTTAATTCAAAACTGAAAACACAGTCAACAATATAGAGAAGATAATACAAAAACATGACCTGAACATCCAAGAAATATGGGTAATGTGAAATGACCTAACTTATGAATAATAGGCATTGAAAAAGATCTAGAAGCACAAACCAAGGGTATCAGAAACCTCTTCAGAGAAATAATATCAGATAATTTCCCAAACATAGAAAAAGGTTTGGACATCCATGTACAGGAGATATTCAGAACACCAACAAGATCAAATAATGACTTTCCCACACCACATAATAACCAAAACGACAAATATAAAAGCCAAGGAAAGACTCTTAAAAGCAGCAAGAAATAAAGAAGGGTGAAATTCAGGGGAAAAACAATGAAAATCACTCCAGACTTCTCAACCCAAGTCATGAAAGCCAGAAGGGGCTGGTATGATGTACTGCAGACCCTGGAACAAAACAACTTCCAACCAAGAGTGCTATATCCAGCAAAGATCATTCAAAATTGATGGAGAAACAAAAACATTCCAAGACCAGCAGAAACTAAAAGAATTCATGACTACCAAGACAGCACTAGAGAAAATACTTAAAGAAATAAAACACAAAGAAGAAAAAAGAAGCAAATACCAGAACCAGAGGAGGGACAAACTCCACCAGATTGGCAACTAAGAAAAGGAGAAATAACACTACATCAAAGAGAAAATGTAATTCAAAATGACAGGAAACAAAAATCAGATCTCAATAATAACACTGAATATCAAAGGTCTTAACTCCCCAATTAAAAGGCATAGACTGGCAATGTGGATTATAGAACATAATCCAGCTATATGCAGCTTGCAAGAAATTCACCTTACAGCCAAAGATATCCATATGCTAAAGGTGAAAGGATGGAAAAAGATATACCATGCAAATGGAGACCAAAAATAACCAGGGGTACCAATGCTCATATATATCTGACAAAACAGACTTTAAGCTAAAACACATCAGAAGAGACAAAGCAGGTCACTTCTTATTAATAAAAGGAACAATCCAACAAAAAGATATAATGATAGTAAACATTTATGCCCCAAATGTGGGTGTACCCACTTTTATAAAACAAAGTCTTTGGGACATCAGGTCTCAAATAGACTGAAATACAATAATATTCAGAGACTTCAACACACCACTCACACCACTAGATTGATCTTCTAGGCAAAAAATGAGTAAAGGCTCTTCAGACCTAAAGAACACTAGAAACCAAATGGACCTAATAGACATATACAGAATATTTCAACCAACAACAGCTGAACACACATTATTCTCAGCTACTTATGGAACCTTCTCCAAAATAGACCACATTCTGTGCCACAAAGCAAGCACCGGCAAATTCAAAACATGTAATATACTTCCCAGCATCTTCTCAGATCACAATGGAATAAAAGTAGAAATCAACAAGAGGAAGACCAAAAGAAATTACATAAATACATTAAGACTGAATGATACACTCTTGAATCATTCAAGAGGACTGGATCAGAGGAGAAATAAAAAAAATCCTAGAATAAATGAAAATAGAGACACGACGTACCAAAATCTATGGGACACTTTGAAGGCTGCTTTAAGAGGAAAAATTATAGCACTGAGTGCCCACATAAGGAAAATAGAAAGTTACCAAATAAACAACCTAATGACATACCTAAAGGACCTAGAAAAACAGAAAATAGAAGGCAGGAGATAATTAAAATCAAAGCAGAAGTCAATGAAATAGAGAACAAAAAAATTCAAAGGATCAACAAAACAAAAAGCTGGTTCTTTGAAAAGATTAGCAAGATTGGCAAACCCTTAGCCAACTTAACCAAAAGAAAGAGAATCAACCCAAATTATTAAAATCAGAAGTGAAAAAGGAGATATCACCACAGACAGTGGATCCAGAGGATCATCAGAAACTATTTTGAAAATTTATATTCCAATAAACTGGAAAACATGGAAGAAATAGATAGATTTCTAGATACATACAACCTACCTAAATTGAACCAAGAAGATAAAGAAAACTGAAACTGACCAATAGAAAGCAAAGAGATAGAAACAGCAATAAAGAGCTTTCCATCAAAGAAAAGCCCAGGACCAGATGGATTCCCAGCTGAATTCTACAAAATCTTTAGAGAAGAACTAAACCTAATACTTCACAAGTTATCCCATGAAATCGAAACAGATGGGATTCTTCCCCATTCCTTCTAAGAGGCGAATATCACCTTAAAACCAAAACCAAATAAAGATCCCTCAAGAAAAGAAAATTACAGACCAATATCATTGATGAACATAGACACAAAAATTCTAAACTAAATACTAGCCATGAACCTTCAAAACAACATCAACAAAATTGTACACCATGACCAAGTTGGTTTCATCCCAGGAATGCAAGGTTCAGCATACACAAATCAATGTATGTTATTTGCCACATAAATGGGACTAGGGACAAAAATCACATGATCATCTCAATAGATGCTAAAAAAGCATTTGACAAAATCCAACACACATTCATGTTAAAAACACTAAAGAAAATCAGAATAGAAGGAATGTACCTCAACATCATTAGGGCAATATACAATAAACCCAAAGCCAATTTCATATTGAATGGGGAAAAATTGCGGGAATTCCCTTTAAAATCAGGAACAAGACAAGCATGTCCACTCTCACCAATCCTTTTCAATATAGTCCTCGAGAATGTTGCCAGAGCAATAAGACAAGAGAAGGATATCAAAGAAATTCAGATAGGAAAAGAAGAATTAAAATTATCTCTATTTGCAGATGACATGATCCTATATTTAGAAGACCCAAAAAATTCAACCAAAAGACTACTAGAGTTGATTAACAAATTCAGCAAAGTAGCAGGATACCAAACCAATTTAAAAAATCAGTA
This sequence comes from Glis glis, assembly GCA_004027185.1. Classification (NCBI taxonomy): domain Eukaryota; kingdom Metazoa; phylum Chordata; class Mammalia; order Rodentia; family Gliridae; genus Glis; species Glis glis. The sequence continues at coordinate 13,942 of PVJS01045064.1, forward strand.
ACTTTTCTATATGCCAACCATAAATCCACTGAGAAAGAAATCCAGAAAACAATTCCATTCACAATAACCTCAAAACCAATAAAATACCTAGGAATAAACCTAACCAAGGAGGTAAAAGACCTCTACAATGAAAATTATAAAACACTAAAGAAAGAAATTGAAGAAGATCTTAGAAGATGGAACGATCTCCCTTGCTCTTGGATAGGCAGAATAAATATTATCAAAATGGCCATTCGACCAAAAGTGATCTATAAAGTCAATGCAATCCCTATCAAAATACCAATGTCATTCTTCACAGATCTAGAAAAATCAGTCCTAAATTTCATATGGAGAAATAAAAGACCCAGAATAGCCAAAGTAATTCTCAGCGATAAGAACCATGCAGGAAGCATCACAAGTCCCAACTTCAAGTTATACTACAGAGGTATAGTAATGAAAACAGCATGATATTGTCACAAAAACAGACACATAGACCAATGAAACAGAAGATACAGAAACAAATCCACACACTTAGAGACAATTGATTTTTCAACAAAGGTGCCAGACACATACTTTGGAGAAAAGACAGCCTTTTCAACAAATGGTGTTGGGAAAACTGGTTATCCAGTTGTAGAAAAATGGAACTAAATCCTTACCTCTTGAGGTACCCTGAATAGGAGTCAACTCAAGATGGATCAAAGACCTGGAAATTAGACCAGAGACTTTGAAGCTATTAGAGGAGGGCATAGGTCCAACACTTCAACATATAGGCACAGGTAGAAACTTCCTCAACAAAACCCCCATAGTTCAGGAAATTAGAATATTCACCAATAAATGGGATGGCATTAAACTAAAAAGTTCCTGCTCATCAAAGGAAACCATCAAGAGAAAGCCTACAGAATGGGAGATCTTTGCCAGTGATCCCTCTGATAGAGAACTAATATCTAGAATATACAAAGAACTTAAAAGGTTTGACAGTAAAAATAACCCAATCAAGAAATGGGCAATTGAACTAAATAGACACTTCACAAAAGAAGAAATACAAATGGCCAATAAATACATGAAAAACTGTTCAACATCATTAGCAATCAGGGAGATGCAAATCAAAACTACAGTGAGATTCCATCTAACCCCAATCAGAATGGCAATCATCAAGAAGAAAAAAAGCAATAAATGTTGACTAGGATGTAGGGAAACTGGAACTCTTCTACACTGTTGGAGGTATTGCACATTAGTTCAGCAACTATGGAGATCAGTGTGGAGATTCCTTAGAAAATTGGGAATGGATATACCATATGATCTGGCTATACCACTCCTGGAATCTTTCCAAAGGGGCTGAAATCAGAGAACTACAGCAATATATGCATACCGATGTTCCTAACAGTACAATTCACAATAGCCAAATTATGGAACCAACTTAGGTATCCATCAAAATATTAATGGATTATAAAATTATGAGATATACACACAATGGAATTCTACTCAGCAATAAAGAAGAACAAAATTATGTCATTTGCAGGAAAATGGAAGGACCTGGAGAAAATTATGTTAAGTAAGATTAGCCAGTCAGAGAAAGTGAAGGGTCATATGTTTTCTCTAATATGTGACAGCTAGGGAGTAATTGCGATACTAGAGGGACTCCAGATAATGGAGGAGAAACCTCAGTGGATCCAGGGAGGTGGTCTAGGGGAAGGGGAGAGGTAAGAGCAAGGATCAATGAAGGAATTACTACCATCAGCTTTGTGTACATATGTGAAAATACCAATGTCAATTTCGATACTCTGTATGGGGAAGGGGGGAAAATATGGAGGGAGCGGGGGGGGCACCAAGTACTGTGTGCATGTATATCACTGTCAACATGATTTACATTATGATGTGAGACTATAATGCACCAATAAAAGCATATAATAAAAAATGTTTTAAGAAAATGAGTCTGTGTTACTACCTCCAAGTAACGTAATGGCATCCCAAAACAATGTTCCAGAAACCTCTAGAACACAAAGCACTCCAGCTCCAGTAAGGTAAGATTTGCAATATATAGCATCCAATGAGAAATTATGAGACATGCAAGAGAGGGGAAAATGTGATCCATAATTAGGAAGAAAACGATTAATCAACCCAAACCACAGAAATGACACACATGATATAATTGATAAATAGGGGACATGAAAACCAGTATGTTCAAAAAGTCAGGAAAAGATTGAACATGTCAAGTAGAAATGTAAAAGATAAGTAAAAGACTCAAATCAAGTTTCTACAAATTAAAATTAAAATGATATGCAAAAGAGTATATTTTGGATGGGAGTAGTAGCAGAATAGGCATTGCAAAATAAATTATTGGTAAATTTGAAGACATAGAATAGCCAACTTTAAGTGGATTCATGTACTTTTTTTTTTGCGGTACTGGGGATTGAACGCAGGGGCATTCTACCTCCGCGCTACACCCCCAGCCCTATTTTTTTATACTTTTTTTTT
>PVJS01045065.1:6101-16495 GCA_004027185.1 Glis glis
CCCTATTTTTTTTTTTTATACTTTATTTTGAAACCGGGTCTCACGAAGTTGCAGAGGGCCTCACTAAGGAGAGAGAGAGAGAGAGAGAGAGAGACAGGGAGAGAGAGAGCGAGAGAGCTGAGGCTGGCCGTGAACCCAGATCCTCCGGTCTCTGCCTCTCAAAGTCCTGGGATTACAAGCGTGAGCCACCACGCCCGGCTCTTTTTTAACTTTTATTTTCAGTCTTGCTAAGTTGCTGAGGGTCTGACTAAGTTGCGGAGGCTGGCTTTGAACCTGTGATCCTCCTATCTCAGCCTCCCAAGTACTAGGATTGCAGGCATGTGCCACCACGCCTGGCTTCATCCTGTCCCCACGTACATATGTATACACACATACAGATTGAAGTGACGGCCTAAAGAAGGGAGAGGAGGGAGGGAGGGCGCGCGGCGCGGGGTGATTCTGTGGTGTGACTCTTTTCCTCTGCACACCAGGAAAGGCAGTCTGGGGAGAGAGCGGGGAACTGGTGTGCACCAAGCCCATCCCCTGTCAGCCCACGCACTTCTGGAATGACGAGAACGGGGGCAAGTACCGGAAGGCCTATTTCTCCAAGTTCCCAGGTAGGTGGGGCGGACGCGGGCTGCGCCGCCATGCTGCGCCTTGCCCGGGCCTTCTGTGTCTGTCGCCCCGGGGAAGCCGCGCCCGGCGTGTTTATGATCAGTATCTGATCACCGGCGGCTTGGAGCCGTCATCGGGCCGGCCCAGTCGAGCCTCACGCACACACTCTGCCCATCTCAGTCAGCAGCCCTGCCGCTGGGCGCTCGCACGAGCTACTGGTTTGTCCGTGGAGGACGGAGGGCCTCTCTAGGATCGGGTGGTCGCTGCCTGTTCAGATGGCAGCGGCGGGCAGGAGCAGCCTCTGGCTCATCTCTTCCATCGCCTGCACCGTCATCTGGTCCTTTGGAGACAGAGGAAGAGCGTTGTTTTTTTTTTTGTGTGTGGTACCGGGATTGAACCCAGGGCATTCTACCTCCGAGCTCCACCCCCAGCCCTATTTTTTTTTATTCTTTATTTTGAAACAGGGTCTCATTAAGTTGCGGAGGGCCTCACTAAGCAGCTGAGGCTGGCCGCGAACCTGCGATCCTCCTGTCTCAGCCTCCCAAGCACTGGGATTACAAGCGAGCGCCACCACGCCCGGCTAGGAAGAGCGCATTTTGCGGGGCCATGATTGGCAGCCAGATGCGACTCCCATGTGCTCTGTCCTTTGAGGGGGCCTGGCCCCGGGCAGGGAAGTCTTTTATTTAAAGATCGGATTCCTGCTTCCTTCTTATTTCGTAAGCAGCCTCAAGTTATTGCTGCTGTGTAATTCATAATTTAGCGAGCCTTCTGTTCCGGAGTTATTTATACTAATCGCTTGCCTGCGTCTTGTAGTTTCTAGAAAAGTCATAGGATTTCACATAAACCACATGTGGAGAGTCGGAAAACGATGGGTGGCGTTGGTGGGGTTTGCCGGGGGCCCTTCCCGCTCCTCCACTTGGCATGCTGTGTGTCACTTGACCTCGCCCCCAGACCTGGCGGGGCTCCTCCCTCACCGGAGTCCCGGAGCACCCGGGGTGTGGTGCGGCCTCCCCGCTGGGTTGAGCCCTACCTTGGCTGCATGCTGCATCCTGCAGACTCATGCAATAGCAGGGGAATACTCCTGGCAAGGAGGAGGCAGGGAGGCCACGGGATTAGACGCTCAGCTGAGGATCCTCTTGGTGAAGACGGCGAGGCTGGTTTTATTTAGTGTTCCCCTCCTGGGAGCGCCTGGCCTTGCTACAGGCGGCCCATCCCCTATGGCGGCAAAAGACTTCCGAGTGGATGGCGGCTTTGGCTTGGGAGTTCAGGCCTCTGTGCTCGGACTGGTGCAGTAGCTTCCTGCCTGCTACATTGCTTGCTTATCCACCGAGGCCCTGGCGCTGCAGCCTGGCGCCCTCCGCTGCCCCCGCCACCCTCCTTGCGGAGGCCTGGCCGTCCATCCCCCTCCGCTCAGTCTCCCTCCAGACACCCTCGCTGACCACGAGTGTCCCCCGTGCTGGGGGTTGGCCTCGTCCTCCTGAATGCCACGGCCTGGCTGGTGCCCCAGAGCATCACCTCCCCCGGCCCCTGTGGGGGTCAGAGCTGGCCGGGTGGCAGCCCTGCTGGGGGGCTGCTCCGGGGGGAGCCTGGCCCCACATCGCACCTGTTTTGGGTCTCGCAGTGTCTACTGGCCATGGTCCCGTCACTGTGCGGCCTGCCCCGGCGTCTATGCAGACGGGCTGTCTCGACCCCGTGTCCTCCATGACGGCTCTGTCCTCCCTACAGGTGTCTGGGCACACGGGGACTACTGCAGAATCAACCCCAAGACCGGGGGCATTGTCATGCTTGGCCGGAGGTGAGGACTCGGGGGGCGGCCTCTCTTCCCTGGGGACCCCCTCCCTGCTGGGTGCCGGGTCCCTCCTTCCCATCACTGCCCCTGCCCGGTGCTCCGCGCTTTCCACCCCTGAGGGGCATGTGCCGTCCCTCTGAGGACCCCCACCCGTGGAAGTGTCCCGGCCTCTCACTTCACGGTGACATGGGTGGGCTGTCCCTTTCCCGTGCCCTTCCTGGAGCAGGCGTCTTGGCAGCTCTCTGAGGGTGGAGCCGGCCTCACCCACGTCTCCCTGCCCTGCGGTGGTGGGTCGTGGGGTGCGGGGTGCCGGGGTGGGAGGCCCGCAACAAGGCGCGGCCGGCGTCTGTCATTGGCCAGGGGACGTGCCATGGGAGGGGGGACCCGTGTGCAGGTGGGAAGGGCAGCATGGCGCAGGTGACCACACGGGGGCCTCGATGTCTAGGTCTGAATTTAGAGGGAGCGGCGGGGGCCGGCTCCTCGGGAGGTGGGGTGCAGGGGATGGAGCCCTTGCTGACAGGTGTGGCGGTCGCAACGCGGGTGAGGGGTGGCCGCTCTCCGGGGTCCCCGGGGGCTTTCCTTGCTTCCACTCTATGCTGACCACCTTGCCTCTCTCCAGTGACGGCACGCTCAACCCCAACGGGGTGCGGTTCGGCAGCTCGGAGATCTACAACATCGGTATGCGCCTCTCCCTGCCCCCCAGCCCCTCAGCTCCCCAAGCGTGCTAGCGGGCGGCGCTTCGATCCCCAGCCAGCCTTCTCATGAGCTCCTGGGGCGAGGCCGACATTTCTGCACACTTTCTCATTTCCAGAACACACTGGATACCCAAACCTCAGAAGGGGTTTAAGGCCACTTGGCCCGCCCCTTCCCTGTTACGTTTCTTCCTTAGGGCGAGCTAATTGTGTTAGGCTTTATGTATGAAGAAACAGCACAGAGAGGCTGCGTGAGTGCTGAGGGTCACACAGCACTGCTCGGGTCGCCAGGTGTAGTGTAGGCCTCTGGGTCTCATGACTGCCCGGTAGAGTCACCCGGGGGCCTTTAGAACTGCCGGCTGGCCCTTCCTGGGGGGCAGCCGCCATTGGTGCTCAGGCCGGGCCTCAGTGGCACCAGGTCCCCCTGTACAGCTGGGAGGAGACACCTGACCTGTCTGCTCACAGCCCCTTGGGGACCGTCCCCGAGACACAATTCCTGGTGGGCTGAGGACAGGGACAGGGTCGTGGCCCCGCACCCCCCAGCCTTCTGCTGCGTGGCCTTGCGCATCGGCCCGCGGAGGGCTTCGTGTGAACGAGTGCCTTCTGTCTCCGCAGTGGAAGCCTTCGAGGAGGTGGGGGACAGCCTGTGTGTCCCCCAGTACAACAGGGACGGCGAGGAGAGGGTGATCCTCTTCCTGAAGATGGCGTCGGGCCACGACTTCCGGCCCGACCTGGTGAAGCGGATCCGGGACGCCATCCGCCTGGGCCTGTCTGCGCGCCATGTCCCCAGCCTCATCCTGGAGACCCAGGGCATCCCGGTACGCCTCCCTCTGCACTGCGCAAGCGCCTGAGCCGCCCACTGGTGCTGTGTACATCAGCATCCACGTTGCCTAGCAACACCGTCCCCTTCTTCTTCCCAAGATGGCTTTTTCTTTTGCTTTTTTTGGGGGGTGGTACTAGGGATTGAACCAAGGACCATTCTACCTCCGAGCTACACCCTCAGCCATTTTAATTTTTTAATTTTTAATTTTTGTTTTTTTGCAGTACCAGCGATTGAACCCAGGGGCGTTCTACCTCCGAGCTACACCCCCGGCCCTATTTTTTATACTTTATTTTGAAACCGGGTCTCACAAAGTTGCGGAGGGCCTCACTAAGTAGCCGAGGCTGGCCACGAACCCGGATCCTCCTGTCTCCGCCTCCTAAGTACTGGGATTACAAGCGTGCGCCAACATGCCCAGCCTATTTTTTTATTTTGAAACAGGGTCTCACTAAGTTGCTGAGGGTCTTGCTATGTTGCTGAGGCTGGCCTCCAGCCTGCGATCCTCCTGTCTCAGTCTCCCAAGTACTGGGATTACAGGTGTGCATCACCGCGCCCTGCTCTGTTTTACTTTGTCAGCGGGTGGAGGGTTCACGTTATCACCCCGCGAGCCGCACTTGCAAAGCTTGGCAGCACAAAAAACCATTCTCCAGCGAGAGGTTGCGTGACACGCGCTCAAGTGACAGGCGGCCCCTCGGAAGCCGGCGCTTAGGCGCTTAATTAGTTCACACGTCGGCTGAATGTTTCAGATGAATGAATTTTAATTATGTCTCAGGTTTAAAAAAATGTGCAGTACCACGAGAGCTCCGGCAGGTCCCTCGGGCTCCGTGGCCTTAGAAGCTTCTAGCCCATGGACACATCAACACTGCCCAGCCTGCAGGATTAAAGATAAAACACGCAGCCGGGCATGGTGGCTCACGCTTGCAATCCCAGTCCTTGGGAGGCTGAGACAGGAGAATCCGAGTTTGCGACCAGCCTCAGCTACTTAGTGAGGCCCTCTGCAACTTAGTGAGACCCTGTTTCCAAGTAAAGAATAAAAAATCGGGGTGGGGGTATAGCTTGAAGGTAGAATGCCCCTGGGTTCCCTCCCCAGTACCGCACCAAAAAAAAAAAAAAAGCAGTTTTCGTCTGTCTTGGTCTGCAGTATACACTCAATGGCAAGAAGGTGGAGGTGGCCGTGAAGCAGGTCATGGCGGGGAAAGCCGTGGAGCACCGCGGGGCTTTCTCCAACCCCGAGACCCTGGACCTGTACCGGAACATCCCGGAGCTGCAGGACTTCTGAGGCGGACTGCCCCGCACGCTGATGAGCTCCCACGCGTATGCGCTGGAACTTTTGTACATTCGAGAAACTACTTAGAAACGGACAGCTGTTTTAGAAGGAAATCCACACCCAGTGCTCCCTGGGCCCCGGGAAGCATCGCTTCTGTTTCTGGGGATCACGCACTAGGGCGGGAGCTGGACCTTCGGACACTGGAAGGGCGAGTCTGGGCTTCCATGCGTCCTGGCTCTCTGAGCGCGCGTCCCTGCACACCACCCCCCAGGGACTTGCCCAGCGGGGAGGGCGCACAGTGGGGCTGGCTAGCGCAAGCCCCATGTTCCATTTCGCCCTGTGAAAGTGCAAATCTCTCTCCTCCCTGTACTGCCGGCTCCGGCTCCTGTCCTCCTTCAGGGCCCATGCCCTGTGGAGTGCCAGCCGGTGCCAGGGTACCCCCTTTCCACAGCTGGGCATTGGGAACCCAAGCGCGTCTGCCATGGGCGGAATACCGATCCTGGTAGAACCGGGTGCCACACTCCAACCCAGCGGTGCCTCCCAGCCGGCGGAAAGTTCCCTCCAGAGAGGGAGTGGCTTTTGCCCTTCCCTGGGGTCTCTGTCCGGCACAGACTTTGAATGGTTAAAATGGTTCTAATGTCAGCCGGACGTGGTGGCGCATGCTTGTAATCCCAGTACTTGGGAGGCTGAGACATGAGGATCGCAGGTTCGAGGACAGCCTCAGCTACTTAGTGAGGCCCTCTGCAACTTAGTGAGACCCTGTTTCAAAATAAAGAATAAAAAATAGGACTGGGGGTGTAGCTCAGAGGTAGAATGCCCCTGGGTTCAATCCCCAGTTCAGCAAAAAAAAAAAAAAAAAAAAAAAAAGGTTCTAATGTTAATTTAGGGTCTGGTGTGCGGGCGTTGGAAGCGCTGGGCGCCCACCCTGGGTCACACCGGCGAGCACTCCAGGCTGCGTGCCCTGGCGGTGCAGTCACTGAGGGTCCTCCAGGGACAAGAGTGGCCTGGGCCTCAGGGAACAGCATGGCGGTGCTCCCCCACCCGAGAGTTCTTTGGCTGTCACCGTCAGATCGTGCCGTGAGCACTTGTCGACGGAGTCACGGGTCTGATGGCCGGGCTGTGTGGACGCCCTCCTCCGATCAGTCCGTTGACGAACGTCAGGCGTTCCTGTGTTCGTCTTTGTATTTTTTTAAACAGAGCACAATGAAATACCTTTATGGGTTCTTTCTCTTCTGGATTATAGGGGAAAAGTGCTATGAAGAATTTTGTGCAATAAAGGTGTGTGCGTGTGCACACCCGTACAGGTGCGCCTGCTTGTGGCTTTTCTCTGAAGGACGGGACCGGATCCGCGTGCATGCGGCGGTGGCACGTGCCAGCTGGAGGTGTGCCCTGGAGTCGCTGGGGCCAAACCGTGGCGCTTCCCAGTCCTGGGTCTTCAGCCGCGGTCCCTTGTCACCCGCAGGCTGGGGAGCACTGCTGCTGCTGCTGCTGCGTGCGGCCGGCGCCCTGTCTCCCCGCAGCGCAGGGCAGGCTGGGGGTCTCACTGCGCTCTCTGCCGTCACTCCCGTGTCGTGCCTCTGCTGCCTCCGTGTGTGGCCGTCATCTTCTTGTCACTGGGTGGTCACCCCACCTCTAGCCTTCCATCCGCGTCCCAGGTGGGAAGAAGGCCGACGGGACAGGAGGTCTGGGTAAACCCCAAAAGCCCGTGTCTCCCCGATCTGTCCCTTTTTACACTCTCGGTCACCTGTGATGCCTCATGGGCCTGGCTGGATTATCCTTTTACTTTCTTTATTTTTTATTTTTCTGTGATACTGGGGATTGAACCCAGGGGCATTCTACCTCCGAGCTACACCCCCAGCCCTATTTTTTTCTTCTTTATTTGGAAACAGGGTCTCACTAAGTTTCGAGGGCCTCACTAAGTAGCTGAGGCTGGCTGTGAACTCGGATCCTTTGGTCTCAGCCTCCCAAGTACTAGGATGACAAGCGCGCGCCACCACGCCCGGCTCTTATTACTTTCTTGATGGTGTTCTTCCAAACCCAAAAGTTTTACATTTTGATGTGGTCTAGTTTTGTCATATTTAAGACACCATTAGCCAGGCCCGGCTCATCCCCAGCCCTTTAAAAATTTTTTTTAAATTTTTTAGGCCTGTTGGCACACACCTATAATCCCAGTACTTGGGAGGGGTGAGACATGAGGCTCGTAGGTTCAAGACCAGCCTCAGCATCTTAACAAGACCCTGTTTCAAAATAAAAAAGAAATAAAAAGGACTGTGGGCATAGCTTGGAGATAGAATGTCCCTGGGTTCACTCTCCAGTACCAAACAATAAATAAAATAAATTTTATTCTGACATAGGCTCTCGCTAAATTGCCTAGGCTGACCTCGAACTTGTGATCCTCCTGCCTCAGCCTCCCGAGTACCTGGGATTACAGGTGTGCACCACTGTGCCCAGCTGGATGCAGGGTTTTTTTTTGTGTGTGATCTTTTTCTTGGGTAGTTCCTAATATCTGAATTGATTAAGAAAAAAAAAAAAGAAAGTAGCGTGGCGAAAAAGATCAATTGCCGGGCGCGGGTTCCGAGTCATTTTGACACTCTGCAGAGTCTCATAAGCCTGAGCCTCTAATTAGATCTGGAGAGAGAATCAATTCATGTATCATGAAATTTTAAAAGACAGCGTTCCATGAATGGGCCTTCCTAGCATCGCCGGCTGACTGCAATCGTGGCTTTTTAAGAGGCGCTATTTATATGCTTAAGACAATGGAGCTTTCAAACCCATTCTGACTCTTAAAGTCTCCGTACGCAATTTCTCCCGAAGTGGAAATTTTCAAATTTTCATAATGAATGTAACTCTGTGGCTTTCCCCCTCTCTTTTTTTTTTTTTTTTTTACCTTTTCTTTTTTTGCGGTACTGGGGATTGAACACAGGGGCGTTCTACCTCCGCGCTACACCCCCGGCCCTATTTTTTATACTTTATTTTGAAACTGGGTCTCATGAAGTTGCGGAGGGCCTCACTAAGTAGAGAGAGAGAGAGAGAGACGGAGAGAGGGAGGGAGAGAGAGAGAGAGCTGAGGCTGGCCGCGAACCCGGGTCCTCCGGTCTTCGCCTCCCAAAGTACTGGGATTACAAGCGTGCGCCACCACGCCCGGCCCTTTTCTTTTTTTTAAATTTTTTGCAGTACTGGGGATTGAACCCAGGGGCGTTCTACCTCCGAGCTACACCCCCAGCCCTATTTTTTCTTCTTTATTTGGAAACAGGGTCTCACTAAGTTGCAGTGGGCCTCACTAAGTAGCTGAGGCTGGCCGCGAACCCGGATCCTCCGGTCTCAGCCTCCCGCGTACTGGGATGACAAGCGTGCGCCACCACGCCCGGCTCTTCTTCTTTTCTTAAAGAACCAGATGTGGCGGTGTCTCTCTCCCCCTCATGTGGGAACCTCGGGTTCCTGCCAAATTATGTATCATGTAATGACTTCCCTGTGGGGACCCGGCGAGGGCGGGTTACACATGGCCACGGCGCAGATGTGACAATTCTATCAGGTCCGCGCGCTTGCGCAGTTGACCTCGCAAATTGAATCGGGGAGGCCAGCGCTCCTGCCCGGCTGCTGGGCTTTGTGTTTGTGGGGTGTGGGGGGCGCGGGCTGGGGTTCCTGTGCCCGGGTGGGGGCTGCTCATCTCCTCGCCTGCAACTCAGCGTCTCCCTGAGCCCCCCAAGCGGAAGGCAGCAGCTGTGATGGATGGCTCCTGTCCACGGTGGCATTATTAGCCACTCTGTCAAGGTGACAGTGTCATTTTTAATATACCATCTTCAGACTCCAGGTTTATTTTTAGGTTCTGAGTTAGCTAGCCTTCTCGAAGATGGAGCGGCGTAAACTTTGGGGTTCGGTTCTCAACCCTGGCTACTGGGTAGCTTTTTTTTTTGGTACTAGGGATTGAACCCAGGGGCATTCTACCTTCAAGCTACACCCCCAGCCCTATTTTAGTTTTTTTTTTATTATTATTTTTATTTTTTTGCGGTACCGGGGATTGAACACAGGGGCGTTCTACCTCCGCGCTACACCCCCGGCCCTATTTTTTATACTTTACTTTGAAACCGGGTCTCACGAAGTTGCGGAGGGCCTCACTAAGGAGAGAGAGAGAGAGAGAGCGAGAGAGAGAGAGCGAGCTGAGGCTGGCCGCGAACCCGGATCCTCCGGTCTCCGCCTCCCAAAGTACTGGGATTACAAGCGTGCGCCACCACACCCAGCTCTATTTTAGTTTTTATTTTGAAACAGGGTCTCATGAAGTTGCTGAGGACCTCGCTAAGTCGCTGAGGCTGGCCTTGCTTCTCCTGTTTCAGCCTCCCAAGTACTGGGATTACAGGTGTTCATCTCTATGCCTGGCTCATTTATTTTTAATTTATTATTATTTTTTTTGTGTGTGTGGTACTGGGGATGGAACCCAGAGGCATTCTACCTCTGAGCTATATCCCCAGCCCGATTTTATTCCTTTTTATTTTGAAACAGAGTCTCACTAAGTTACTGAGGCTGGCTGTGAACCTGCAATCCTCCTGTCTCAGCCTCTCACGTACTGGATTACAAGCATGCGCCACCACACCTGGCTTTATTTATTTATTTGCAGTACTGGGGATTGGGCCCAGGGGAATTCTACCTCCAAGCTACACCCCCAGCCCTATTTTTTATTCTTTATTTTGAAACAGGGTCTCACTAAGTTGCGGAGGGCCTCACTAAGTAGCTGAGGCTGGCCGCGAACCCGGATCCTCCTGTCTCAGCCTCCCAAGTACTGGGATTACAAGTGTGTGCCACCACGCCTGGCTTGATTTATTTTTGAAATGGGCTCGCTAAGTCACTGAGGCTGGCCTCGAACTTGCGATCCTCCCATCTCAGCCTCCCAAATACTGGGATTCCAGGCGTGCGCCAACGCGCCTGGCTATGAAAACAGTTTTTTAAAAGCATCTGAAATATTTTCCAGATCAAGTGTTTCAAGGACCTAATTATGAACTTCATTATAATTGTTCATTAGTTATATTTTGTTCAATTACTTTAACAAGTTGCCAAATGGAGCACAAAGCCGGCAATTAGCATTATGTAACTGTAATGAGATGCTGGAACTGGTGAGGGACCGTGGTCTTTAGAGAGCATCCTCCCTCCAGCCGGGCAAGCTGAGGAGGTGTGGGCCTAGATTGTCCCTGGCCCCGTCCAGCCAGCCCTCCTCCCTTCCTCCTCCTCCCCTCCTCCTCC
>PVJS01045066.1:0-16492 GCA_004027185.1 Glis glis
AAAAAAAAAAAAAAAAACGGTCAGATACAGTTCCAGGCCTGACCCCTGCTCCACTGTAAGAGCTACAGGGCAAAGGGAGGTGGAGACATTTCTTAAAAGGAACGTACAGGGCAGGGCGGGGGGATACGAAGGTGGCAGGGTGCTTGACCTACAGGGCACTGCAGGGGGCAGGAGGGAAAGAACACATAAAGGGAGAGGTGGCTTGTTTAAGTCACCACCCAAGGATCTGGAGTTCTGGCTGTCGGCACTGTCTGTGCTTGTGCAAAAGATGTCCACATATGCACACAAACACGCGGGCACACGCACACCTGCCTACTCACATATGTCCTCAGGCCGGGCCCCACCCCACAGACTGTGCACCAGCATGGCCTGCGGGCAGGTGTGAGGACATCCCCCAGGTCCCACCCCGTGCCTGCTGGGTCTCGGCTCGAGAGTCCCCAGAAGTCTGGCCAATAATGAATAGTGGCAGCGGCTCCAGGTCTGAAGCACCTGTTGTGCGCCAGGCATTGTTCTGGGTGCTGAACAGAGCAGAGGAGAAAACAGACAAAAATCCCTGCCTCCATTCTCATTTGTCACAACACAACTATGGACAGATGAGGACACTGAGGCCGAGAGAGGCAAAGGGGCATAGCCACTGAGTGGGAGTGTTGGAATTTGAGCCCAGGCCTCCAACTCTGAGCCACGACAGGAGAGGGTCCCAAAGCACAGCAGACACCCAGGCGTCATCTGGGCCCGTCAGTCCCTCTACTCACCAGCTTGGTGGTGTCCATGGCAGTGAGCACAGCTCGGTTCAGCGACTCCAGTGCAGCCAGCACCGGCCGGTAGATGCCGAGGTGTTTTGAGAAGTACTCTGTGGGCAGAGGAGGTGCTCGAGCGCTCCCAGCCCCACCCCACCCCCGCTGCCTACCCCATCTAGAAGTGGGCCACCTGGACTTCCCCAGATGCCAAGCAGGCCTCACAGCCTCGGTCCAGTCCATCCTGTCCCATCAGGAGACCAGCAAGAGCCCCTCACCACACCCACCTGCCCAGGGTCCCCGAGGCACATGGGCCTACTCACCACACAATTTCTCCGTTTCTAAGTTGCTGCAAGGAAAAGAGAAGGCACCCCTCAGACCTTTACTTGGCCTAGTAAACTGGGACATGGAAACTGATGTCCCCACTCCCCAACTCAGCCTGACAAGCAATCTGACTGGGGTAATTGGTCAGTGGGGGAGCACTGCAAACAAAGGGTCCAGCCCAAGTCTTGGGAACCCTGAATGCCAACCCAGAGTTTGGGATTTATCCTAAGGAGTCAGGGGGAAGGGAAGTGAGAGGACAGCTGTGTACACGTGTGACACATGCACACTTGTGCCAAGATGTGTAGATGTGGGAGCACACGTGGGAAGGTGTGTGTGTGCGTGTGTGTGTGCGCGCATGCAACCTGTGTCCATGGGTGGAGGCGGCAGGCGGGGCCCCGCTGTCCCCAGGCATCCTCTGGTTCCTGCAGGAATCAGGAATGGAGAGGCTGAGCCATGAGTGGTGACTCAGGCCTGGTTATTTTGGGGTCCCAGCTGGAAGCAATGGAGCGGGCCAGGCTGGAGCTGGGGAGGGGTGGGCGGTGGGTAAAGCTGGCATGGAGCCCCAGCACCTTTTTCCCTGTTCCTCGTTCCCCATCCTCCAAAGAGAACTGAGGCAGCAGGAGTCACAGAGGGGCTGGGACAACCTGGCCTGGTGTCCGCCTACAGCTCAGCGGTCACCTCTCACACTCACTCGGTGGGATGTCCATCAATGCCACTGAACAGCTCCCGCAGCTCCCCTGGACTGAGAACCCCATCGGCAAAGTAATTCTGGAACTCCTCAAAAGAGAGCTTACCATCATCTGGGGGGAGGCGGCAAGGAGCAGAGTCAGTATCCTGGACTGCACCCCTGCCCCCAGGTCCAGGCCCCCCAAATTTCTCATGACATCCCATAACCACCCAGACAGGCATGGGATTCTGAGCTCAGACTCTGACTGTTGGGGACAAAAGGATTGCAGTCCCCAAAGGTATGTACTGAAAGGAACAGGGCCTGTTTTGCATGTGTGACATTTGGTAGGGACTCAATAAATATTGGCCAAGTGAAGAAACAAGAGCGTGGGACACGGCCAGAATGTGGCATGGCCTCACTCGGGAGGGCTTGGGGGCAGTCTCCCCCTCATGCTGGCGAGCCCCACTCCAGGGTGGAGGGAACCTTGGAGGTCTGGACCCAGAACCCTCACCAGAAGCCAACGGGAGCAAGATGAAAGAAATTCTCCTAATAGTTGGACTTTGTAGGAAGCAGCATGCTGCCTCAGGAGGGAATGAGCTCCCCATCACAGGGGCATGTGAGCAGAGGAGAGAGCAGTAGAGTGGGATGGTCAAAGACACTGGAGATTTGGCCTCAGGGATGCGAAAGGTCTCTAAGCAAATGAGGGGAGGGAGCAGAGCTGGGGGGAAGCCTGAGTCGCCCCGCACAGAATGCCCTGATCCAAGTGAAAGCATGTGTCTTGATCAATGGCTGGGATAGCAGTTCCCACCAATCTGAAGAGACCTAAGGAGAAGGAGCAAGAGTGGGGACAGACCCTGTCTCAAGGAGGCTGAAACAACGAGGGTCTAAAGACCCAGAGGCAGGAGAGCTCAAGGCTGGCTGGCTGCCTCAGCTTGAACCCTCCACTGGCCAATCACCACGGCTCCTAACCATATAGGGGCAGCAACCTGCTCCCACCACTGAGGCTGCCCAGGACCCAGGGCAGGCGGAGCTGAATCCAGGGTACTGGACCCAGCTTTATCCTTGCCCAAGAACTGGGTTTAATTGTGCTTCCCTGGATCTAGAATTCAGAGGTTCCCAAGCTTATTTGGTTTACCACCCCCTTTTCAGAAAAACAAAATTACTCAGTGTTCCCCGGGGCACTTCCACCACCCCCTTACTTTTATTCAATGTCCCCCCATTGTACCTGAGGTTATTACCACCCCCCTGGATCATCCCAGCATCCCCTCTGGGGGGCCATATTGCCCACTTTGGGAATCTATGAGAGATGGTGGGTCATGTGGAAGGTGAATGAGCCCCACAGGGCCTCCACTGTCCCCCTCTTCCAAGCCCTTGGAAGCCTGGGACACAGGGAGCCTGGGACCATGTGTCCCACAGACCTGGGTTCGAGTACCACTAATGAAATTTGGCAACTTGCTTCACTTGCTTCTCTGGACCTCTACTCCTTTGCCTATGAAATGGGGTGAGGAGTCTCAGTGTAGCTGGCTGTTGTGAGGACAACAAGGTCATGCACAGGAAGTACCCATCACTGTGCTAGGGTCCTGCAAGAAAGTAAGCTCCTGCTCCTGGCCTCTGCTCTCCATCCTGCCCAACTTGGCTCAGATCAGAACAGGACGTTCTCCTGGAAGGATGCCTTGATTGATTTTCCTGTTTCAGGCCCCCCAAGATTTGTCTCCCTACTAGACTGTGCCCCAAGTCCCTAACTCTCCCCTGGGCCTCCCTGATGCACACCCCCCCCAACCGTGGAACCCAGGGGAAACCACACTCACCGTTCTTGTCCGCTCTACGGAAAACCTAGAGGACAAAGGGGCATGAGTGGGAGCTGAGTGAGGCCTGGGAGGCAGGAGCCCCCAACCCCCAGGGCCCCAGCTGGCTGGCCTGCCCCCTGCTCAGCTCAGCCCTGCAGGCGCCTTTCCAGCAAGGGGGCACAGGAAGACCACACAGCAGGTCCCACTGCACGCTCCCTTCTCCTGCAGGGCCTGGCCTCGGGGTGCTCCAGGCCAGCTCCGCGCACCCCCACCTCCCACACCTAGAGTCAGCCCCTGGCACAGTCCCAGCTTGAGGAAGGTTGGGGAGATGGGCCAAGATGCAGCCCGAGGATCCTGGGCTGCTGCCCTGGACCTGAACCCTAACCCTGCTGTGTCCGTCCCAGTCTCTGCCTCTCTGAACTGTGTGCCTGTTGAAGACTGACTCACAGGCAGTGGCTGGTCCCTTCTCTGCGAGTGCCTCAGTTTTCCCACTAGAGCATGAAGGAGCAGCCTGGTGTTAACCCTCCAGGGCTGGGGCTTCTGATGAGGACAACTCTGTGTGAGAGCCGTGGGCAGGTGTGTGTTCATGTGTGTGTGAGGGTAGTGAGAGTGGCCGAGGGCAAGGCTCAGCACACTTTATATACATAGAAGGGGAGAGGAAAGAACAGAGGCAGCAAGGAGCAGAGTCAGGACAGCTCCTTGCCTCTGCCAGGGACCAGAGACTCCCAAGTCCCCCAAAGCCCAGCAGAGGGCAGCCCAGCAGGCCTAACAAAGAGATGCAGACCAAAGCCTGGACAGAAAGCCCTCAGAGCTCCAGGCCCTGAATGCTACCTCCCAACTCCAGATGACCCCTCAGGCCAGTGGGGATAAAGAAACTATCCAACCCCTGGTCTGAATCAGAGAAGGTCTGCCACTGGCTTGGGATCACACAGCAGCCCAGTGAGGCCTGGGTGGGTTAGAGATGGGGCAGCAGGGGTGCTAAGCAGAGAAGGAGGACACCTGGGGCCACATCCTATGGTGCCCCTGCCTCCACGTGTGACCTGGCACATATACCCTTGGACTTTGGTTTTCCCACCTGGATAGCAGGAGGGTCAGTTACCTTCCAGGCAAGAGGACTGTAGTCGACGTGCTGAGTCACTGGGGCAGCGGGGAGGGGGCCGCTGGGAGGGGAGAGTGGGGGGGCAGGAGTACAGTCTTCCCACTGGCAGGGACCCCGGAGTGGGGGCTGAGCTGCAGGCCAGGCTGCTCCACACTCGCAGAAGGGGGCTGCAGGGCCACCTGCTGCCCCACGGGAGGGGTACCCAGACCACATCGGCTGGCTGTGGGTAGCCCTTACCACCTGCAGGACTCCGCTGCCTCTGGGCCACACCTGAGGGGCTCTGGGGTAGCACTGGGGTCAGGAGAGGGCTCCTTATGTGTCCCGGCCCCCCTGCCCCATCAGCCCACCCTGGGGTTGCCAAAGAGCAGGGAGGTAACTGCTACTGAAGTGTTGACAGCCCCCATCCCCAACAGACATATAGAGGGGTGGGTTTGGGGGTGAGGGGCTGTGACACCGGGGCAGAGACAAGAAGGGACATGGAGCGACAGAGACAGGGCAGAGGACATAAAGGCAACGAGATCGAGACAAGGGAGACCTACGGAAACAGCAGGGTCGGAGAGAGAGTGAGAGGGACAGAGAGCCGGAGAGAGATGGAGGCGCAGACAACAGACCCGCAGAGAGAGACCGAGACAGGTGGAAGCAGAGACGGAGTCGAGGCAGGGAGACAGAGAGACACCGCCCCGGGAGACGCCGCGAGCGCCCCACTCACGTCCTGGAAGAGCGCGTGTCCGGCCGCGGCGGGCGCAGGGGGCCGTGGGGGCGCGGGCGGCCGGAGCAGGCACACGGCGAGCAGCCCCGCGCACGCCATGGCGCGGCCGCCGGCTCGGCTGGGCGGGAGGCTGGGCTGGCTCTGCCGGGCGGGAGGCTGGCGGGCAGGAGGCTGGCGGCCCCGAGGCTGCGCGGGGAGGCTGGGCTGGGCGGGAGGCTGGCGGCCCCGAGGCTGCGCGGGGAGGCTGGGCTGGGCGGGAGGCTGGCGGCCCGGAGGCTGGCTCGGCCGGGCAGGAGGCTGGGCGGGAGGCTGGCGGCCCCGAGGCTGGGCGCCGCCCCTTGGCGCCAGCGCGGCCCCGCCCCGGCCCCGCCCCGGCCCCGCCCCGCCAGAGGCCCCGCCCCTGGCCCCGCCCCCGGCCCCGAGGCCCCTCCCGCGCCGCCGCGGGTCGCCAGCCCGGCTCGCTGCCTCGGTTTCCCCGTCTGTAAGCGAACGCGAAGTCCAGGCTGCGTTATGGACAGCGCTGCAGAGTAAGGAACCGCCCAAGGGCTCATTCCACCGGGACTGGCCGAGGAAATGACAGCCAGCGCCAAGTCCTATCCGCCAGGCGCAGAACGCCAGGGGCTGCGCACACGCCAGAGGGCAGGGTCCTGACCACGAGAAGGTCAGCCGAGAGTGTGGCAGGGGCGCGAGGGGTAAAGCCCACAGGGACTTCACCCCCAGAGAATACCCACCTAAAGGTCTGTTGTGCAGGACCACGTGGACTCCATCGCCTCCCCTCTCCCAGGTCCCAGGTGCCCAGACCCCACCCGACTCAGCCTTCCTTCTCCTTTCCACTGCCATTCCTGGCCTGCAGCCACACAGCAGCCAGAGGGAGCTTTAAATGTGAAAGGGGATTTGTCACTTCTTGTCTCTTTTTTTTTTTTTTCTTTTTGGCGGTACCGGGGATTGAACCCAGGGGCATTCTACCTCTGAGCTACATTCCCAGCCCTATTTTTTATTTATTTTGAAACAAGGTCTCACGAAGTTGCGGAGGGTCTCACTAAGTAGTTGAGGCTGGCCGCGAACCCGGATCCTCCTGTCTCAACCTCCCAAGTACTGGGATTACAAGTGTGTGCCACGCTGGCTACTCCTTGTCTCATAAATAAAACCCAAGACGAACCTCGCTCCTCTCCCGCGCACTTTGCCCAACTCAGGACTGCAGCCACATTGGCTCAGGGCCTTTGCCCATGTCGTTTGTTTCCGCCGTGTACTCCTCACTCCTTCTCCAGTTAACCCCTACCATCCTACACCGGAGCACTACCTCTCCTCTGCAGCATCATGAGGGGAAGGATCGCGTGTCCCATACTGGAAAGTACCTGACACACATACAAATACAATCCATTGTATTTGTTCTATGCTCACTAATGCCCAGAAACCTCTGGAAGGTACACAGCAAACTGACCGCAGTTGCCTCTGCAACTGGGAAAGGAGGGAAGTTCACCTATTATTTCTTGCACTTTTTTTTTGGGGGGGGGCTACTGGAGATTGAACTGGGGCATTCTACCTCCGAGCTACACCTCCAGCCCTGTTTTTATTCTTTATTTTGAAACAGGGTCTCACTAGGTTGCTGAGAGCCTAAGTAGCTGAGGCTGGCAGTGAACCTGTGATCCTCCTGTCTCAGCCTCCCAAGTACTGGGATTACAAACATACGCCACCACACCCAGCTAATTTTTATTTTCAAACAAGGTTTTGGTAAATTGCTGAGGGTCGTGCTAAATTGCTGAGGCTGGCCTTGAACCTTGGATCTTCCTGTCTCAGCCTCCCTACTACTGGGATAACAGGCATGTGCCAGCCAGTGACATTAACTTCCTGCACTTAGATAGCATGCTTGACTTTCCACAACAAAAATATTTACTGGGTTTTTTTTTTTTTTTTTGGTAGTATCGGGGATGCCAGGGCTTCAGGCATGTAGGCAAGCAGTCTGCCACTGAGCTACATCCCCAGGCCTGGATCAGGGTTTTTGTTGTCTGTGGTACTGGGGGTTGAACCCAGGAGCATTACACCTCCAAGCCCTGGCCCTATTTTTTACTTGGAAACAGGGTGATGAGGCTGGCCTTGAACCTTCAATTTTCCTGTTTCAGCCTCCCAAGTATTGGGATTACATGCATGCATCACCATGCCCAGCCCTGATCAGTTTTTGTGGTAAGAGGGATTGAACCCAGGGACATTCTACCTCCGAGCTACACCCCCAGCCCCATTTTATTTTTATTTTGAAACAAGGTCTTGCTAAGTCAACGAGTCTCACTACTTGCTGAGGCTGTCCTCGAACCTGCGATCCTCCTGTCTCAGCCTCCCAAGTACTGGGATTACAAGTGTGTGGCATCACACCTGGCTCTGATCAGTTTTTAAGTAGGAAAAAAGTGGCAAAGCCTTCCTTTCTTAGGGTTATGAGACTCAAATGAAATTAAACCAGGTAGAAACAGGGAGAAGGGAAGTGTAGAATGAGCATTTCCCCCAGCAATCTTGGCCTCTCCCACCCCAACATATATCAAGTAGAGTCCCCAAAACTCATTCTGAACATCAAAATATTTATTAAAACCAAAGCAGGAAGGAACAGAGCTGTTAGGAAACAAATCAAAGTGCAGACTGGAGGTTAGGGCAGAGCAATCAGTGGGGAGGCACTTCAAACGCCACAGGCTGGGGGAGCCCTTCACCCACCCCTCCTGCCCACCCCGACAGTGAAGGTCCACTCACCTCTCACATCTCATATCCATCCTGGGGGGCAGCTGGGGCCTTGAGGCAACCCCCTGGAAAGGACCCACCCCTCCACCTACCCATGGCTGTCAGTCAGTCTGTCTTCCCTTCCTCACTTTCCCAATAAATAAGTTGCTCAGGCCTCAGCTCCTTCGGGATGAGGCAAAAGAACAGCTTGGGGACCCCTGCCCTTGCTCAGGGGAATAGGGAGCTGGGGTATCAGCCCCACGTCCCTCTCACCCTTTGCTCATTCCCCAGGCTTGCCAAAGAGGCCTTGATAAATAAATAACACTCCATTAAAGCTTCGATCAGAAAAACCTTTAAGATAGAAGTGCTCTCACTGTCCTGCAAACCCAGCCAGCCAAGGCCTCCCCACATGGCCTGTCAGCGCACAGGATTCTGGGGGCTGGCGGCCACCCTGGGCCTCACAGGGCCCCTGGAGCAAGGAGACTGAAAGTGCAGTTACAGCCCCCGTGCACACACATGCTCATGCACACACACGGACACACTGGGGCGTGTCTACAGTGCACACACTGATGTGTTCACCTTCATTCCCCGGTACATGCACATACACACATGCTCACACACCACACTCACCCCAGTTACACATGTGTGGGGTGTTGGGTGCATGCACACATACACCAAAACAAAATCCTTCCATTCCTGGCTTGCTTAACCTCCTGGTGGCAGCCAGACCCCAGAGCTAGAAGCTACTGGAGATAGGAGAGGGTATAAATTACACTTTTCCAATTGGGCTAGAAAGATGGCCTGGGGCAGGGGGCTCCAGAGCTGCAGAGACAGGGTGGGCATCTCAGGAGACCCTGGCCCCCTCAGCCCCATCAGAAATCCAGGGGGGTCAGGTCTCCAAAGTCACAGTCGAAGAGGTCTCTGATGCCCTCACCCTCCTCGAGGCCAAAGTGGTAGTCGAGGGCCTCGAGGGGTGGGGAGAGGCTGATGAACTCCTCAGGAAGGAGCCCGGAGAAGTCCTCCCGTACATGCTCCAGGAGGGAGTCGGCAGCCACCAGCGGGGACAGGCGGTCCTCGTCCACGGGGGCCCGCATGCCACCCATCCTCGACAGCAGTGGCTCTGGGGAGACAGAGGAACGTCACAGGCCGGGGATGGCCCAGCAGGGGAAGAGAGCGCTGCCATGCCTGTGCACCCCCACCCCCCACTCACACTTTACCCACCTTGCTCCAGGCTGAACAGGGACTGGTTGGGATCTGTCGTGGGAGATGAAGGTGGCAGCATTGTGGTGACAGGGTCAGCTGTCCTGTCTTCCTCCCCAGAAGCTGCCTCCTGGGTTGGGGTCTTCCCAGGGCTGATCCCGCCCACACTCTCCTCAGGGCACAGGAAAACATCGATGGGGCCTTGTTTGCTCTTAAGGGAGATCTGAAAGTTCTGGGTGGAGGCAGCAGGCAGGGTAAACTGAGGTCCAGGTGACCACCATCCCAACCCAGCCTGTCCTAGTCGGGCCTGGATAAGTCCCTGCTCTCACCTCTGAAGAGTCCAGAGCTTGAAGCTGGGTCTCAGGAGGCGCCTTGATCACCATGATCATCTGTTCTGCGGGGTCTGCAATGCTACGAAGGTCCTGGCAGGTCACGTAGGCCAGGGTTGGTAGAGTCAAGGACCGTATGAGCCGGGCGTGGTGGCGCACGCTTGACTTACTTTGGGAGGCAGAGACCAGAGGATCCGGGTTCGCGGCCAGCCTCAGCTCTCTGTCTCTCCCTGTCTCTCTCTCTCTCTCTACTTAGTGAGGCTTCCACAACTTCATGAGACCCGGTTTCAAAATAAAGTATCAAAAATAGGGCCGGGGGTGTAGCGCGGAGGTAGAACGCCCCTGGGTTCAATCCCCGGTCCGCAAAAAAAAAAAAAAAAAAAAGGACCGTATGACCTGTGCCCTCTGGGGGCCACCCAGCCAGATGGCCCACAAGGCAGGACTCATAGTCTTGTTCACTCCTGTCCTCCTGACCCCTGCCCCAGGCTCCAGCACACAGCTGGTATTTAAAACCTCATTTTCAAGCCAGGTATGGTGGCATGTTTGTAATCCCAGTACTTGGGAGGCTGAGACAGGAGGATCACAAGTTTGCAGCTAGCAACTTAGGCCCTTTGCAACTTAGTGACACCTGTTTCAAAATAAAAAATAGGGCTCGAGGTGTAGTGTACCTGAGAGGTAGAATGCCACTGGGTTCAACCTCCAGCATCAAAATAACCCCACACCTCATTTTCCCGAGCTTCAATGGCCACATCTGTACAATGGGACCATCTACTCATCTAACTGCAAGCTACTGAGGATAGATAGCTGCCTGTGTTAATTCCGCACCAACTGCTTAACACATTCCAGGCCTGGGGCTGGGGAAATTATTTTGGCCCAGGATCTTGATGTCAATTGATAGATGTGGCCAAATTATTTTACAGTACTGGGGATTAAACCCACGGCCTTACACAAGCATTTTACCACTGAGCTACATCCTCAGCCCTATTTATTACTGATTTATTTTATTTGGTGCTGGGGCTTGAACCCAAGGGCATTTTACCTCTGAGCTACATGACCAGCTTTTATTTTGTGGCACTAGGGATTCAACTCAGGGGCATTCTACCTCTGAGCTCTACCCCAGCCATATTTTTTATTTATATATTTATTTATTTTTCTTTTTGTGATACTGGGGATTGAACTCAGGGGCATTCTACCTCCAAGCTACACCCCCAGCCCTATTTTATTCTTTATTTTGAAACAGGGTCTCACTAAGTTGTGGAGGGCCTCACTAAGTAGCTGAGGCTGGCCATGAACCTGCAATCCTCCTGTCTCAGTCTCCCAAGTACTGGGATTACAAGCGTGCGCCACCACACCTGGTTCCAATTTTATTTTTTATTTGGAAACAGGGTCTCGCTAAATTGCTGAGGACCTCACTAAGTTGCTGAGGCTGGCTTTGAACCTGTGATCCTCCTGTCTCAGCCTCCCAAGTACTGGGATTACAAGTGTGCGCCACCACCAGCTTTTTGTTTTTTATTTCAAAACAGTCTCTCAAGCCGGGCGTGGTGGTGCACACTTGTAATCCCAGTACTTAGGAGGCTAAGACTGGAGGATCCGTGTTTGCAGCCAGCCTCAGCTACTTAGTGAGGACCTTCGCAACTTAGAGAGATCCTGTTTCAAAATAAAGAATAAAAAATAGGGCTGGGGGTGTAGCTCAGAGGTAGAATGCCCCTGGGTTCAATCCCTAGTACCGCAAAAAGAAAAAAAAAAACCCCAAAAAAACAGGGTCTAAGTTGAGGACCTCACTAAGTAGCTGAGGCTGGCTGCAAACCTGCGATCCTCCTATCTCAGCCTCCCAAAAAACCAAAATTTTAATGCCTGTCTTTTTTTTTCAATACTGGAGATGGAACCCAGAGGCATTCTACCTCCGAGCTACACCCCAGCCCAGCTAATGTCTAACTTTCAAAGTACAATCATGTACTGAATCACTATACTAAATAAATGTTATTGCTGGTACTGGCTTTTCTTTCTTGATCTGCACAATTTTGGAACTGGACATTACTGTCCCTTTTATTATTCTTTTGGTACTGGACATTCTACCTCCAAGCTACACCCCCAGCCCTATTTTATTTTTCTTTTGAAACAGGGTCTCATTAGGTTGATGAGAGTCTCACTACTTGCTGAGGCTATCCTCAAACCCGCGATCCTCCTGTCTCAGCCTCCCAAGTACTGGGATTACAAGTGTGCGCCACCACACCCGGCACTATCCCCCCTTTTATAGATGAAGCTGAGGCCCACAGAGGCTAAGTAACTTGTCCGGGGTCACATGGTGAATAAATGCTGAGCCAGGACTTGCATCCAGAGCGAGCTCGTGCCTGCCTCTAAGGCTCAGGGTAGCCTCTCTAGTCCCACTGAGGTGGACAGTTCCACCTGCCAAGCCTGCCCTCAAGCTCTCAGCCCATCCAAGGATATCGCTGGCTGTCAGAGTCCTCAGAAAGCAGCTGTAGCTGTGTGGTGCAGATGTGCATCAGGTGGTCCAGCTGCTGCTCACTCTCCTGCAGTTGCTGGAGGTCCTGGGTCAGCCCTTCCAGCCGCCCGCCGATCCCCACTGTGGTGTGGCTGCCTCTGTAGAGAGGCACCCGGGAGGGTTAACTCCTGGTCCCTCTGCTCATCAGCCCTGGCCATCAGGACACAGGCTGCTGCTGCTGCTGCTGCTGCCGTACCTGTGAGACCCAGGCCAGCCCTTTCCCCTCCCTGGCTCCAGCTTCTCAGCTAGACTCCAAAATCAGACTGCCACAGGTTTAAAGCCTGATCTGTCAACAAACACATTCAGGTCCCTACCAAGAGGCCGGGTAAATAAATAATGGCACAGATACACCATAGGGTATGACACAGTCATATACGAGAAGAATGAATTAGATATACACATGGAAGTATTTCCAAGACATGTTGTCAAGTGAAAAGAAAAACAAAATGATGCAGAATGGAATAATCTACCAAAAACTAAACAGGCAGATGTGTCCATGAGAAGGTAGCAGGATACCTGGAGAGAGAGACGAGAAGGGAAAATAAATCAAGAATAAGAATAGCTGCATGTGGTGGGGCATGTCTGTAATTCCAGAACTTGGGAGGCTGACATAGGAGGATTGCAGGTTCATGGCCAGCCTCAGCAACTTAGTGAGGCCCCGTTTCAAAATAAAAGAATAAAATTGGGCTGGGGGTGTAGCTTGGAGGTAGAATGCCCCTGGGTTTCATCCCCAGTACCACCAAAAAAAAAAAAAAAGAATTAATAAGAACAGCTGGGCATGGTGGGTGCATACATATAATCCCAGAACTTGGGAGGCTAAGACAGGATGATCACAGGTTCAAGGCTAGCCTCAACAATTTAGTGAGGTCCTCAGCAACTTAATGAGACCCTGTCTCAAAATAAAAAAGGACAGGGGATGTAGCTCAGTGGTACAGCACCCCTGGATTCAATTTCCAGTACCAAAAAAATAAAAGGTGGTGTGGTTACCTGGTAGCATGCACAATGAGCAACAATTGGGAAGGGGCACAAGGAAATCTCCTGAGGGGGTTGGAAAGGTTATCTTGATCCGGGTGATTGTTACCCAGGTGAACAAACAGGTACAGCTACACAGCTGCAGTGTGCTGGACAGGTAAGATCTGTGAACTTCTCAGCACTTATCACCCCAGGGAGGCCACCTCTCCCGAGCCTTGGTCTCCCAGCTATGAGATGGGATGCAGGCAGTCACAGTGAGTACTACCAGTATGGATCAGTACTTCTGCCTGGCTCTGAGCCTCTGCCGCCCTCTTGCTTGGCTGGTACCTACAGCCACTGGATGTGGTTCTTGGACTTCTTGGCGATGAGCTGGATGCCCTCGAGGACATTGGTGATGTCGTAGATGCGCCGTTTCTGCACCTTCAGCACCTCAGCTGCCCAGTTCAGGTCAACAACACCATCAGCTGAGCGGCTCAGAAGCTCCAGGAAGCGCTTGGTGGTAAGATTCAGCGATGTCTCATAGCGTGACTTTTCCCCCGGGGATTTTATACCTGGATGGAGCCGGGGTGGGTGGGTCAGGCAAGATAGCCATATAGAGCAGCAGGATGGGGGGCAGGTAGCTCCTCCCCTTGGTGAGGCCAAGCAGGGAGGCCCTGTGGCTGCTGCCTGCCACCACAGCATTCCCCTTCTGGCTGGGGAACTCCCCACCCCCGGGGCCCAGGGACACCATGCCAGGCAGCCACTTGAGCTGCCCGCTGGGCCCCCAGAGGCCTGGCTCAGACCCAGGCCTGACCAGCTAGACTTTGGTCTGCAAGCATGTTTATCTGTCTACACCCCCAACCTGGGCCGGGTCAGAGTACCCTGTGCAGTTTGAGTTCCATAGGTACCTTTTCCTGAGTGGCGGCCTCTGCCCCGGACTGGCCCACTGCTCTCAGCCAGGTACTGATGGTCGGTTTCCAGGTCCAGCCTCCGTTTCACCTGTGGCAGAAACAATGGGAGGATACCCAGTAACCAGGAGGCCACAAAAGACTTGGCTGAGGGACTGGTACCCCTGTGCCCTGCCAGTTTCTCTAAGATGCCTACTTGTGTGGGTGAGGAGGACAGATCCTAGGGGACACAGGGGCTCACAATCTTACCACATTAGGACACACAAGGGGAAGGCAAAAGACCTGAGCTCAAGTCCTACCTCCACCACAACCTCCCTGCGGGCTGGCGATGGTTTTAAAATTTATCTGTGCCAGGTGTGGTGGCGCATGCTTGTAATCCCAGTACTTGGGAGGCTGAGACAGGAGGATCACAGGTTCGAAGTCAGCCTCAGCAACTTAGCAAGGCCCTCCGCAACTTAGTGAGACCCTGTTTCCAAATAAGAAATAAAAATCAGGTTGGGGATATAACTTGGAGGTAAAATGCCTCTGGGTTCAAAATTTATCTGCAAATTTTTTTGTGTGGTGTTGGAGATGGAACCTAGGGTCTCACGCACACTAAGCCATGTACTCTACCACTAAGCTATATCCCCAGCCCCTACATCTGCAAATTTTGGGTACTTCTCCTTTCTTTCTTTCCTTTTTTTTGGTAGTATTGGGGATTGAATTCAGGGGCATTCTACCTCAGAGCTACACCTCTGGCCCTATTTTATTTTTATTTTGAAACAGGATCTTGCTAGGTTGATAAGAATCTCACTATTTGCTGAGGCTGTCCTCGAACCTGCTATCCTCCTGTCTCAGCATCCCAAGTACTGGGATTACAGGCGTGTACCACCGCACCTGGCTGATACTTCTCCTCTCAAAAGATGAAAGCTGAGCCAGGCGTGATGGTGCACGCTTGTAATCCCAGTACTTGGGAGGCTGAGACAGGAGGACCACAGGTTCGCGGCCAGCCTCAGCTACTTAGTGAAACCCTGCTTCAAAATAAAGAAAAAAGCTGGGCATGGTGGCACACACTTGTAATCCCAGTACTCGGGAAGCTGAGACAGGAGGGCCTCAGATACTTAGTGAGGCCCTCCGCAACTTAGTGAGACCCTGTCTCAAAATAAAAAATAGAAAATAGGGCTGGGAGTGTAGCTCAGAGGTAGAATGCCCCTGGGTTCAATCCCCAGTACCGCAAAAAAAAAAAAAATAAATAAAATAAAATGAAGAATAAAAAATTGGGCTGGGGGTGTAGCTTGGAGGTAGAATGTCCCTGGGTTCAATCCCCAGAACTGGGAAAAAAAAAAAAAAGAATAATAAATAGGGCTGGGGATGTAGCTCGGTAGAATACTCCTGTGCTCAATCTCGAGTACCTAAAAAAAAAAAAAAAAAGATGAAGGCTAATTCTCCTCCCCTTAAGTATGAGACAGATCTGGTAACTCTGATAAGTTGCTTCTAATGCATAGAATGTGGCGGAAGTGACAGTGTGTCATTTCTGAGACTGTCACAGAGGAACTGGAGCTTCCTCCTTGGTCTCTATATTGGATCACTTAATGGGGGGAGCCAGTTGCCATGCCATACAGACACTCAAGCAGCCCTAATGATGGGTCCCAGTGGCAAGGAACTGGAACTTCCTCCCAATAGCAAGGTGGGCGAGCTTAGATGCAAATCCTCCAACCTCAGTCATAACTTCTGATTGCAGCTGGGGCCCAACATTTTGGCTGCAATCCCAGAAGAGACCTGGAGCCAAAAGCGTACAGCTAAGTCTTCCCTGAATTCCTGACCTGATCCACAGAAATAGTATAATAAATGTTTGTTGTTTTAAGCCACTACATATACAGGTCCCTCGGGCAGTCACTTCCTCTCTGGTTTTCAATAAATCTACTAATCTATAACCATGGCAGCAGCAAGTGGTCACCAATTGCTCTACCTTCGTTAGTTTATTCCATCCTGTGGACTGGCAGCACAATAGCCCCATTTTAGAGATAAGGCAACTGAAGCCCAGGGTCACATAGCCAGGATTCCTATCCAGGACTGCCTGAGAAAAACCCAAGCTCTTAACCTCCAAGCCCTCTGGTTTAGGTCAGACACTCAGGTATGGAGATTGTTCTGGAAGTACCACAGGCAGCTCAAGTGCTCCCTGGCCAGAACCAGCCTCGCCATCCCCTCTACTAGCTACAGGGCTTTCTGAGCCACATCCCCATTCAGCCCTGCCTGCCACCCTCACCACATCCAGCGGCCAAGAACTCATCACCACAGCCAGTATCACCTCCCACTGGACTGTCCGACTCCATCCTGGTCTCCCTGTCTGTCCACCCCCTACAAGTCTAATCTTATGCCCCCACTTACAACCTTCCTCTGGCTCCTTGTTGCCTTTACCCTCATCTGCCATGGCTTCTCCAAATGAACTTCTGCTGAGCAGTGTCATTTCATGCCTCCAACCTTAGCCCATGCTGGTACCTCTCCCTTCCCTCCTCACACCTGCTACTTCCACCTCTGGGAGGAACATCAGCCATCACTTAATAGAGATGTCTTCTCTTCTTTTTTTTTTTTTTTTTTTTTT
>PVJS01045067.1:0-16394 GCA_004027185.1 Glis glis
CCGGGGATTGAACCCAGGGGCGTTCTACCTCCGAGCTACACCCCAACCCTATTTTTTATACTTCATTTTGAAACCGGGTCTCACGAAGTCGCGGAGGGCCTCACTAAGTAGCTGAGGCTGGCCGCGAACCCGGATCCTCCGGTCTCCGCCTCCCAAGTACTGGGATTACAAGCGTGCGCCACCACACCCGGCTGTATTTTTTTTTTTTTTAATGTGGTACAGGGAATTGAACTCCAGGGTCATTCTACCTCCGAACTACATCCCCAAACCTTTTTATTTTTATGGTTTTGGCTAGGTTGTTGAGAGTCTTGCTACATTGCTGAGGCTGTCCTGGAACCTGCGGATCCTTCTGTCTCAGCCTCCCAAGTACTGGCATTACAGGCATGCACCACCATGCCCCGATATAATACCTGGAATTGAACCTGGGGGCGTTCTGCCTCCTAGCTTCTCCCCTCCTCCCCTTAATTTATCTTTTTTGTGGTATTGGGGATTGAACCCAGGGGCATTCTACCTCTGAGCTACACCCCCAGCCCTATTTTATTTTTTGTTTGGAATCAGGGTCTCACTAAATTGCGGAGGGCCTCACTAAGTTACTGAAGCTGGGCGAGAACCTGCTATCCTTCTGTCTTAGCCTCCCAAGTATTACAAGCGTCGGCCACCACACCCGTCCCCTCCCGCCTGCCTTTTAAATTTGGAAACAGGGTCTGGCTAAATTGCTGAGGCTGTCCTTGAACCGGTGATCCTCCTGTACTGGGATTACAGGTGTGCGCCACCATACCAGGAATCTTTTTTCCTTTTGTAGTTAGACTACCATTGGTGTTTTTCTTGCTCCAAAATCACATTTTTAAGTTAATAAATTAATACTTGAAGTTAATAGTACTGCTTAATCTACTGTTCTCCTGCCCCCCCATAATCTACTGTTCTCCCCCTTCCCCAGCAGTGTGTATGGTGTGTGTGTGTGTGTGTGTGTGTGTATGTGTGTATGTTTCTTGGGATTGAACCGGTGATCCTCCTGTGTCTCAGCCTTCCCAGTAGTGGGATTACAGGCGTGTGCCACCATGCCTGGCTTTAATCAATTATTAATGATACTTTTTTTGTGTATGTGGGGCTGGGGATTGAACTCAGGGGCATTCTACCTCTGAGCTACACCTCGAGCCCTATTTTTTATTTTTATTTTGAAACAGGGTCTCACTAAGTTGATGAGAGTCTCACTACTTGCTGAGGCTGTCCTCAAACCTGCGATCCTCTTGTCTCAGCTTCCCAAGTACTGGGATTACAGGCCTGCACCACCATCCCTGGCTAATGATACTATTATGCCATATAATTTTATGCCAATTCAAATGTTACTTTTTGGTTTGATATTCATGGGGTCTTCTATTTGAGGGTTTAATGTAATTTTGCAACCAATCAATCTGCTGAGAAATACTTTAAACTTTTCTATAGCTGGAGAGGGTGAAACTTAAGAAAGCAAGTTTCAGATGGGTAAGTATAAAGCTTATATTGGAACTTAAGTGTTTTGTGTTCAGTGTGAGTTTAAGTAGATTGAAAAAGAAAAGCCCAGCGCGGTGGCACATTGCTTAAATCCCCGTACTTGGGAGGCTGAGACTGGAGGATTGCAGATTCCAGGCCAGCCTCAGCAATTTAGTGAGACCCTGTTTCAAAATAAAAAGGACGGGTGTGTGTGTGTGTGTGTGTGTGTGTGTGTGTGTGTGTGTCTCTCTCTGATGTAGAGTGTCCCTGGGTTCAATCCCCAGTAC
This sequence comes from Glis glis, assembly GCA_004027185.1. Lineage (NCBI taxonomy): Eukaryota > Metazoa > Chordata > Mammalia > Rodentia > Gliridae > Glis > Glis glis. Next base: position 1,758 of record PVJS01045067.1, read on the forward strand.
AAAGGGAGGAAAAGAAAAGAAAAATAAACTACTGTCAGGTTCTCCTCCCCCCAGGTTTATAACCTCATTCTAAAGTTGCAAAAGTTGGAACTTTCCACTGTTCATTCTGTGGTAGGGAAAAAGTGAATTAAAGGAAGTCTAAAGATGTTCTAACCAGGTGTGGGGCACATGCTTGTAATGCTAGTACTTGGGAGGCTGAGACAGGAGGATTGCAGGTTCTCACCCAGCCTCAGCAACTTTAAGCAAGCCCCTCAGCAACTTAGACCCTGTTTCCAAAAAAAAAAAAAAAGATAGGGCTTTAATCCCTAATACCACAAAATATAAAGAAAGAAGACTAGTTCTTAGATTATGAACTCTGAAATAATTAAGGTTGCCTAGAGATCGCTAATTAATAGGTGGTATGAGATATTTGAAGTGAGCAAAGTGGAGAATTTTATTTAGTCTCAAAATACTTACTGACATTTTTACTTGCTTACCTTATAGTTTAATTAAGAACAACAATTTTGTAAGTGAAATGATAAAAATCGTGTTTGAATGTTATTTTATTTTCTTTTTTTTGTGTGTGTAGTACTGGGGATTAAACCTAGTGGTATTCTACTTCTGAGCTGTACCCCTAGTCCTGTTTTATTTTTTATTTTGAAACAGGGTCTCACTAAGTTGCGGAGGGCCTCACTAAGTAGCTGAGGCTGGCCGTGAACCTGTGATCCTCCTACCTCAGCCTCCCAAGTACTGGGATTACAAGCATGTGCCACCATGCCCGGCTTATGTTTCTCTTTTGAGTGGCATTGTATTTGTCTTTTGTGACAGTAATTTCACTTAACATAATGTCCTCAAGGCTCATCTGTGCTGTAGCATGTGACAGGATTTCTTTCTTAAGGCCAAATAGCACTCAAGTGTGTGGGGGGGGGAGAAATTTTTTAAAACATTCATCTGTTGGACATTTGGGTTGCTTCCTTGTCCTGGCTGTAGTGAATAGTGCTGTGAAAATGGGTGTATAAATATTTCTTTTTTTTTTTGCGGTACCGGGGATTGAACGCAGGGGCGTTCTACTTCCGCGCTACGCCCCCGGCCCTATTTTTTATACTTTATTTTGAAACCGGGTCTCTAAGTAGAGAGAGAGAGAGACAGAGAGAGAGAGAGAGAGAGAGAGAGAGAGATCTGAGGCTGGCCATGAACCCGGATCCTCCGGTCTCCGCCTCCCAAAGTACTGGGATTACAAGCATGCGCCACCACGCCCGGCTTGTATAAATATTTCTTTGAGACCCTGTTTCAATACTTTGAGTGTATACCCAGAAGTGGGATTTACTGGGTCATATGGTATTTTTTTTCTTAATTTTTTGAGCAACTGCCATACTGTTTTCTATAGTGGTTGCACCATTTTACATTCTTACCAACAGTGTGCAGTTCCAGATTCTGCATACCCTCACCAATATTGATTATTTTCTGTTTTTTTTGTATTAGTCATCCTAATGGGTATGAGATAAAATTTCTTTGTCGTTTTAATTTGCATTTCCCTCATGATTAGTGACATTGTTGGCCATTTGTATACCATCTTTGGGGAAATGTCTTTTGCTCATTTTTAAATCAGAGTATTTGTTGTTGAGTTGTAGGAGTTCTTTAGGACGTTAATTTCTTACTGGATACATGATATGTAAATATTTTCTCCCATTCCATAGTTGCCTTTTTACTTTGTTGATTGTGTCCTTTGATACACAAAAATTTTTCCCATTTGTCCACTTTTGCTTTTGTTGCCTGTGCTTTCAGTGTCAGCCAAGAAGTCTTGCTAAGCTCAATATCATTAAGGTGTTTCCCTGTGCTTTTTTCTAGGAGAGTTAAAGTTTTAGTTTTACATTTAGGTCTTTAATCCATTTTGAATTAATTTTCATATATAATATGAAAAATCAGGGTCTAATGTCATTCTTTTGCATGTGAATATTCCGTTTTCGCAGCACCATTTACTGAAGAGAATGTGCTTTTCTCCTCAAGTAGTCTTGGGTTTTGTCAAACCTTTTGACCATATTCAAGAGGGTTTATATCTGGGCTCAGTGTTCTTTTCCATTGGTTGATTTGTGTATATAATGTCAGTACCATACTCTTGTTTTCTTTTATGTTATCTGTACTCTTTACAGTTTTATGTTACTAGTTGGAAGTTATTGGTTGTTTTCAAGAATAAACTAGTACTAGTGATTGACTTGGAATAACTTATTAAAAAATAACTTTAGTGTATTCTTTTGGCCCTGTGATTTCTGGAGTAATCATCAAAATGATTTCCCTGAGGGTAAGGCTGATGTTTTAAATTCTTTTTACAACACTATAATTGCAGGGTGTGGAGTAATTGACAGTCTTTCAAATGCTGGGGTGTGGTAAACTTGCTGAGCCCAGAAGAAACCCTGACATCCCACTGAAGCATGCAATTAGAATAGGGGAGGTAGTAAATGACTCAGAATATATCAAGCAACAGTCATTCTTTTTTTTTAAACTGAGCTGTAAAATTAGTCACAAACCAGTTACTAATTTGGATATGGAAAATTAATCTTCAAATGTGTCTTTTTTTTCTAAAGAAGGGGAAAAGAGAATGAAGTAAATTGAAACTTTTTTTTGTCTTTTCCTAGGTCTCAAAATGTTTTGAGCTTGGAAAACTTAATGACTTTAATCAAAGTTATCCAAGCAGAAGGGAGTTATTTTTCTGGTAGTCTAACATCTGTGTTGATGATCTCTCTCCTCTGTCTGTCTGTCTGTCTGTGTTGATGATCTCTCTCTCTCTCTCTCTCTCTCTTGCCATGTAGTACATGCAGGTATTGGTCTCTGAGGATTTACACCAAATAAAAGGAACAAAAATGTTGATTGGAGCTGGGCGTGGTGGCTGAGACTGGAGCTACTTAGTGAGGCCCTCTGCAACTTAGTGAGACCTTGTTTCAAAATAAAGAATAAAAATGTTGATTGGTATTAACAGTTGTTCTCCCTATAAAAGTGGGATGAGTGCTGTATTCTTCTGGATTTTCTGCAGTTATTTAACTGAATTGGGAAAAAGTGATTTTGTTTTTGGTATTGGGGATTGAACACCAGGGGCACTCTACCTCTGAGATATACCCCCAGCCCTGTTTATTTTTTTGTTCTGAAACAAGGTTTCACTAGGTTGCTGAAAATCTAGCTACATAGCTGAGGCTGTCATCAAACCTGTGATCCTCTTGTCTCAGCCTCCCAAGTAGTAGGATTACAGGTATGTGCTACCACACCTGGCATGATTTTGTTATTTTAAAGAAAAGCCAGCTATGGGTTGTCTGGATGCAGTTTTATTTTTTACAACTTTCTGACTGCTTTAAAAATATGGGTTTCGTTACAGTCTATACAGAAATTTTTCAGTCTTAACTCCTCACAAAAGTTAACTAGTAAGCTGTTTTAAACAAATTCAGATTCCTTGGCCCCAAACTCTAGGGTGAGGCCCAGAAAGTTGTACTTCTGCCACATTCTGTAAATAAATCAGAGGAACAAAAACTTATCCATGGGTGAACTCAGTACAGTGGAACTGGATTACAGTATAATTGTATAATTAGATTTGGGAAGATGCTAACAGTTTATCTCTAGAAAATGTACATGTCACCTGGTAAACATGTCAATATCCCCTCTCACTATAGCTATTACTAATAAAACCTTATTGTGTTCAGAGCAGCAATATGCCTTTCCCATGGAAGGGATTAGGAAACTGCTACAGAGCTCTGGGAAAGCTTTTGCCTTTCTGATTAAAAGGGATAGTTGTAACTAGTGTAGTTCTTTCTTCTACCACTTTATTCCTAGCTTACATTTGAACATATCTTAAACATCTCTGTCTAGGAAGCAGGCAGTAAGGGATTGGCCAAGTAAATTAAGAAGTGTCGGTTCTGACATCATCAAGTTGCTAACATAATGCCAGCTTCCTATTGTGTGAGAAAAGTAAATTCCACTTTGTTTAAACTATAGAGTTTCTATTACTTGCAGACAAAAGAGTCAATCAAATATATTAATTTGATCAAGATTAAAGAAATATATTAATTTGAAAATTGATAACTAAGCAGAGCTTTTATTTTTTTGTAGTTAAGCAGGGCTTTTAAAAGGTGCTGTTGAGAGCCAGGCATGGTGGAGCCTACCTGTAATCCCAGTACTTGGGAGTCTGAGACAGGAGGATTGTAGGTTTGAGGACAGCCTCAGCAAGTAGTAAGACTCATCAACCTAGTGAGAGCCTGTTTCTGGGCTGGGGGTGAAGCTTGGAGGTAGAAAAACCTTGGGTTCAATCCTTTGTAACACACACACACAGTGATAAGCCAGGCGTCGTGGTAGCTTGGGGGTAGAAAGCCCTTGGGTTCAGTCCTCTATAACACACACACACACACACACACACACACACACACAATAAGCCAGGCATGGTGGTAACTTGGGGTTCCTTAGAAAGCCCTTGGGTTCAATCCTCTGTAACACACATACACACACATACACACATACACACACACACACACACACACACACACACACACACCACGCCAGGTGTGGTGGTGCACATCTATAATCCTAGTACTTGGGAGGCTAAGACAGGAGGATCCCAGGTTCGAAGCCAGCTTCAGCAACTTAGCAAGACCCTGTTTAAAAATAAATAAAATAGGACTGGGGGTGTACCTCTTGAGGTGGAATGCTCCTGGGTTCAACTCCCAGTACCCCCCAAAAATAATGGTGTTGATGCCAAATAATTTTATTACATTTAGAAGATGTTTCTCTTTTTTTGTGTGTTTCCACAGGTGATTAACTGAAGACAAAATAAATAGCTATGCAAAATTCTCACATGGATGAGTACAGAAATTCTAATAATGGTAGCACAGGCAACAGTTCAGAGGTAGTAGGAGAACATTCTGCTGATTTCAGTACTGAGATTATGAATGTTACGGAAATGGAACAGTCACCTGATGGCTCTCCCAATGTGAATGCATCTACAGAAGAAAGTGAAATTGCAAATTCTATGGACCTTCCAGCAACAGCGACAGAAACTGAAACAAATTTTCCTCCAGAATATGAGAAGTTTTGGAAAACTGTAGAAAACAATCCTCAGGATTTTACAGGCTGGGTATATTTGCTTCAGTATGTAGAACAGGAGGTTAGTAACTATATAAATGCTATCAGAGGGACATAATAATCAATATCAGTTTAGGCCTTACTCTTTTGAAATTTAAAGTTGACTTTTAAAAAATTTTTCAGATAGCCGGGTGTGGTGGTGCACGCTTGTAATCCCAGTACTTGGGAGCGGAGACTGGAGGATCTGGGTTCACGGCCAGCCTCAGCTACTTAGGCCCTCCGCAACTTCGTTAGACCCGGTTTCAAAATAAAGGATAAAAAAATAGGGCTGGGGGTGTAGCTTGGAGGTAGAACGCCCCTGGGTTCAATCCCCCGTATGGCCAAAAAAAAATTTTTTTTTCAGATTAAGTTGAGTAACATTAGATTCATATATTTTTAGTTTTGAAAATAACTTACAGCATTTGTATATTGGAGAGAGTTAGTACAGTTGAAGCGTGTGTGTGTGTGTGTGTGTGTGTGTGTGTCAAATTACTGAAATAAAAAGTTGCCTTATGGGACTGGGGGTGTAGATCAGTGATAGAGTGCTTGCATAACATGCAGAAGGCCCTGGGTTCAGTCCCCAGCACCCTCCCCCTGCCCATACATGTTACCTTGTTATTTGACAAAGTTAGTTCCTTTTTTGTTTTTTGAAAAAAACTTCCAAGATTTTTAAATGCCTTGTTTTATTTTCATCAGAACCACTTGCTGGCTGCCAGGAAAGCATTTGACAAATTTTTCGTACACTATCCGTATTGCTATGGTTACTGGAAAAAGTATGCAGACCTTGAAAAGCGACATGACAACATTAAGCAATCAGATGAGGTGCGTACATCCCTGAATAAAGTTACCTCCACTAGGTACTGTAAGCCAATTAATAACAGAACAGTGGCTTTCCTTTTTGGCTGGCAGTACCTACCATTTATGGTCAAGCAATTTTTATAGGGTATTTTATTTGCATTTGTCACTCTTGTGGCATTTGTAGCTAATATTTTCTCTCTTTGTTGGCAGGTGCGTTAAACCTCTACAGTTTGTCAAGCTTTGCAGTGCAAGCCTCTGTATTACACTGCAGCTTAACAAGTAGGGCAGGGCTTTTCTCTCACTTACATTTATTTCTCATTTTCCAAACAATATAGTTGGTTTGCTAGTCACATTTGCTACGTCTTATTGCATTTTTGGTCAGACGCTGTCATTGATGCTCTAATGGGTCTGTGCCCTATGGTCTGTAACCCAAAGCCTGCCCACACAACCCGGTCAGAATGCAGGGACTGCTGCGCTTGAAGATCAAGACTCTGCACGTGGGGATCAGAACATTGCCATGTTCTATCCAACCTCCACCCAAATGGTAATGGTAGATTATTTAAACAAAATTCCAGTAATTAGTATTTCTAAGGTTCACCGGATAACACAGTGTTGCCTCTCTGTTAAGAAAAAATTAAATATTTGAAGTACAGTTTATTGTTTTCTTCTTAGGTGTATCGGCGGGGGCTTCAGGCAATACCTCTTAGTGTTGACCTTTGGATACATTATATAAACTTCTTAAAAGAAACACTGGACTCTGGTGACCCTGAGACAAACAATACAATAAGAGGGTATGTGAAACTAATACTCAAATATATTTGGAGATATAAATGAAGTATTCTGATGTTGAAGACAGAACTACTAATGAATGCTAAGCTGGAAGTTTAACTATGTTTCTTTCCTACTGTTTTTTAAAAAATGATACCTGTAATAAGCTTAGTTTTAAAAATACAGATAAACGGCATGGTGGCACACACTTGTAATCCCAGTACAGGGGAGACTGAGACAGGAGGATTGCAGGTTTGAGGACAACCTCAGAGTGAGACTCTCATCAACCTAGAGAGACCCTGTTTCAAAAATAAAAATAAAATATGGCTGGGAGTGGAGCTCAGTGTTAGAATGTCCCTGAGTTCAATCACCAGTACCCCCCCAAAATACAGATAATAAAGCCATTTTCCATTCCACAGCCCCTTCCAATTCCATTTCCTTCATGGTTAATGCCTTGATGTATGTGCTTTTAGATATATGTAGTATGCCTGTTTTGTATGTGTATTTTAAATATTGGTTTTTCTTTTTTGGTACTGGGGATTGAACCCAGGGGCATTCTACCGCCGAGCTACATCCCCCAACCCTATTTTTTTTTATTTTGAAACGGTCTCACTAGGTTGATGATAGTCTCACTACTTGCTGAGACTGTCCTCGTACCTATTATCCTCCTGTCTCAGCCTCCTAAGTACTGGGATTACAAGCGTGTGCCACCATGCCCTGCTAAATATTGTTTTTGACTTGTTATATTATTTAACAGAATGTTTGGGATCTTTCCCTCCTATTTTTTTTTAATCACTGCAAAAATATTTTGTAGTGTCAAAGTACTGTATTTTATTTGACTAAATCTTCATTTGTAGGAATCACTGCTGAACATCTCTGTACAAGTTAATATTTTTCCAGAATGATCTAGAAGTAGAACTCCTGTCAAAAGGAATACATAGCTGAATTTTATCAAATATTCCTCAAAAATAATATCAGTTTTAAACTTCAAAATGTATAAAATTAGTCACTTTCCCATAGCCATATCACTTTTTTTTGTGTTATCTCTTTTAATTTACATATGTCTAGATTACTTATCCTTGTTTATCATCTTATATGCTTGTGCAAGCCCTTTTTGTTGGTGCTAAGGAAAGAACTGGGATTACAGGCGTGTGCCACCATGCCCTTGCTCTGAGCCATGTTTTAATTGCTTATTCATATCATTTGCTCATTTTTCTATTGGATTGTCTTTTTCTTATTGATTATAGGAATTTGTTAATGTATTTTTATTTGGTGCTCAAAAAAGGATGTTCATATAGTCAAACTATTTTACCACTGGTTAACTGCTTATAACAAAAAGCAGTTTCTATCTCCCTTCAAATATTATTAGCTGTTTCTTCTGGTATTTTCCAGTATGTATATAAGAGTGGCACTATACTTGGGAGGCTGAGACAGGGTGATTGCAGGTTTGAGGCCAGCCTCAACAACTTAGGCCCTCAACAGCCTACTGAGACTCTGTTTCAAAATTAAAAATATAATAGGGCTGAGGGTGCACCCCAGAGGTAGAATGGCCCCTGGGTTCAATCCCCAGTACCCAGTACCACCAAAAAAAAAAAAAAAGAGAGTTGTTCAATACTGTTTTCTATCTTTATTAGTTGTAGATATTATCTGTTATGATAGATAAGAATTTTAGCTCACTTATATCCTAATTTCCCATTTTTTATCTTTATCTTTTAAATATAACTGTTGAATTTTTTTTTTTGTGTGTGTGTGTGTGTGGTCCTGGGGATGGATCCCAGGGACATTCTACCTCTGAGCTATACTCCCAGCCCTATTTTACTGTTTTTTTTTTTTTTTTTTGGTGTGTGTGCCTTTGATACTGGGGATTGAACCCAGGGGCATTCTACCTCTGAGCTACATTCCCAGTCCTATTTTTTATTCTTTATTTTTAAACAGGGTCTTACTAAGTGGTGGAGGGCCTCACTAAGTAGCTGAGGCTGGCCACGAACCTGGATCCTCTGGTCTCAGCCTTCCAAGTACTTGGATTACAAGCGTGTGCCACCACGCCCGGCCTCTTTTTTGGTTTTGAAAGAGGGTCTCACTAAGTTGTAGAGGGCCTCATTAAGTTGCTGAGGCTGGCCACAAACCTGAGACCCTCCTGTCTCAGCCTCCCAAGTATTGGGATTACAGGCATGCACCACCATGCCCAGCTCTTGCATTAATTTTTAATTATATAACTTTAGAATTGGGAGGAGCTTTTGAGAGTTTTCAATTATATGTATACTTCTCATTACCTCATAAGGATGCTGGGTCCCTCGTCGAGAGTTATTTTTGCTAGAAACTATTCCCTAAATTCAGTGTGGTCAGCTGGGCGTGGTGGTGCACACTTGTAATCCCAGTACATGGGAGGCGGAGACCGGAGGATCCGGGTTCGCGGCTAGCCTCAGCTACTTAGTGAGGCCCTCCGCAACTTCGTTAGACCCGGTTTCAAAATAAAGGATAAAAAATAGGGCCGGGGGTGTAGCTTGGAGGTAGAACGCCCCTGGGTTCAACCCCTGGTACCGCAAAAAAAAAAAAAAATTCAGTGTGGTTGCACACACCTTTAATCCCAGTACTTGTAGGAGGCTAAGACAGGAGGATTGCAGATTCGAGGCCAGCCTCAGCAGCTTGGTGCGGCCCTCAGCAACTCAGTGAGACCCAGTTTCAAAATAAAAAATGAAGTAGGCTAGGGATGTATCTCAGAGGTAGAACACCCCTGGGGTCAATCCCCAGTAAACCCCCCCCACAGAAAGTATTCTTTAAATTGAGGTGAGATTTACTTCTCTGTAAATTCTTGCTTTAGTTTTTCTTCTGCCATAATTGAGTCTATAAAATAGACATTTCAAGTTTAACAAATAGTTAAGTGTCTACTGTGTCATTCTTATTTACTCTTATTTGCAATGTGTACATTTTACATTGTAATTAGAAGATAAAATTACAGAACCGTGAGTGGTGGCGCATGCTTCTAATCCTAGTACTTGGGAGGCTGAGACAGGAGGATCACAGGTTTGCGGCCAGCCTCAGCTGTTTACTGAGGCCCTCTGCAACTTAGTGAGACCCTGTTTCAAAATAAAGAATAAAAAATAGGGCTGGGAGTGTAGTTCGGTGGTAGAATGCCCCTGGGTTCAAACCCCAGTACTGCAAAAAAAGAAGAAGATAAAATTATATAAAAGGTACATCTATCTTTCAATTATTCCTTCTACTTTTTAATCCCTGTTTGCATAGGAAGCAATTTAGTGCTAAATTTGAAATAATATTTTAAAAAGCAATTTTATCTTAGAAAGATAACTTACAAGTAATTTAATTTTCCAGAACTTTTGAGCATGCTGTTCTAGCTGCAGGAACAGATTTTCGATCTGACAGACTATGGGAAATGTATATAAACTGGGAAAATGAACAGGGAAACCTGAGAGAAGTTACAGCTATCTATGATCGTATTCTTGGTATTCCAACTCAACTGTATAGTCATCATTTTCAGAGGTAGGTTTCAAAATCTGTTGAAATACCCTTGATTTCTCATGTGATTAATTCCTAATAATTGAGTGTTAAAATTTTCTAGAAGTGCGTAATAATATTTTATTAGATGGAAGCAGGAATATTTATTATTCTAGAAAATCAGTATGTATACTTTTTACTTTTGACAGTTTTCCTTTTGAAATTATTAGGAATTTTATTATATTTATTTATTTTGGTACTGGGGATTGAACCCAGGGGCATTCTACCTCTGAGCTATACCCCCAGTCCTATTTATTTATTTATTCGTGTGTGTGGTACTGGGGGTGGAACCCAAGGGCTTTCTACCTCTGAGCTATATCCCCAACCCTATTTTATGTTTTTTTTTTATTTAGAAACAGGGTCTCACTAAGTTGCTGAGGCTGACTTCGAACCTGTGATTCTCCTGTCTCAGTCTCCCAAGTACTAGGGTTACAGGTGTGCGCCACCACACCTGGCTATTTTTAATTTAATTTAACTTTATTTTATTTTATTTTTTGGGGTACTGGGGATTCAACCCAGTGGCATTCTACCTCTGAGCTACACCCCCAGCCCTATTTTATTCTTTATTTTGAAACAGGGTCTCACTAAGTTGCAGAGGGCCTCACTAAGTAGCTGAGGCTGGCTGGTGAACCTGTGATCCTCCTATCTCGGCCTCCCAAGTACTGGGATTACAAGCGTGCGCCACCACGACCGGCTTATTTTTATTTTTTGAAACAGGGTCTTGCTAAGTTGCTGAAGCTGGCCTTGAATCTGTGATCCTCCTGTCTCAGCCTCCCAAATACTGAGATTATGGGCATGTGCCACCACGCCCGGCTTTTTACTGTTTTTATATTTTATTTTATTTACTTATTTTTTTTTTTTTTGTGGTACTGGGGATTGAACCCAGGGGCATTCTACTTCCAAGCTACACCCCCAGTCCTATTTTTATTTTGAAACAAGGTCTCGCTAGGTTGATGAGAGTCTCACTACTTGGTGAGGCTGTCCTTGAACCTGTGATCCTCCTATCTCAGCCTCTCAAGTACTGGGATTAGAGGTATGTGCCACCACTCCTGGCTTTTTTTTTTTAATTGTTTTTAAATAGAAATTCTCCTTGTCCATTTTATAGATGAGGAGACACAGGACTCCTATCTTTTTTAAGGTATTTCAGAGTAGTGAAAGAATGAGAAAACACAATCTTAAATTTATTTATTTGTAGACTAAATTAACAGTGCCTGGCATATAGTAGATGTTTATTTTTTATTTTTAAGTTTTTTGTGTTTTGAGATTGGGTCTTGCTATGTTGGCCAGGCTTGTCTTAAACTTCCAGCCCCTTTGCCTCATCCACAAAGCTGGATTTATGGGACCACAACCAATGCACCTGGCTTCTTAGTTTTTAAAACTTAATGATTTACTAAACATTCATTCTTATGACTCACAAGCACCTTATATCCACAACAGCGAAGGATATATTTTATGTATTAAGTTCTGTCTATATTCAACAATGAAATCATTCCATTTAAATTTTCCACCATAATTTTCTGTTATTACTGGTATCATTTCATTTTAATTAATGATTACTGTTAAAATTTAGTTAATGATTACTGTCTGTGTATGATGACTTCCATATTCTGTTTTCTACTGTATACAAGGTATTCCCCTAAAAAGGACCCAACAAGTCTTTCTGAACAAGTATGAGGACTGTATCTTTGCTTTTTTTTAAATTTTCATATTTTGTATACTTGTATCATAATTGTTATTAATAATGTGTATTTAGTACTTTTTAAGTAAGTGATCTTCTAAGTTCTTTACTATAAAACAAGACTAATGAAGCTTTTGTCAAATACTGTGGATCAGCTTGCTAGAAATAAATTTAGGCAGATTCAGGTTAGAAAGAGGAACTATGGCCGGGCGTGGTGGCGCACGCTTGTAATCCCAGTACTTCGGGAGGCGAAGACCGGAGGATCCGGGTTCGCGGCCAGCCTCAGCTCGCGCACACTCTCTCTCTTTCTCTCTCTCTGTCTGTCTCTCTCTCTCTCCCTCTCTACTTAATGAGGCCCTCCGCAACTTCGTGAGACCCGGTTTCAAAATAAAGTATAAAAAAATAGGGCCGGGGGTGTAGTGCGGAGGTAGAACGCCCCTGTGTTCAATCCCTGGTACCGCAAAAAAAAAAAAAAAAAAAGAAAGAGGAACTATGTAGATGTGAGTATATTGTTTCTATATTGGAGGAAAGAGGAGGAGGAGATAATGATTTAGGTAGACAAATGTTGAAAGACATTAACAACAGGGATTAATATATGAAAATGCTTGATAAATTTACTTGTTGAGCAACTGAACATAAAAGCACTTAAAAGCCTTACAGGGCAAAGAGAGTGCTTTTTTATAGAATAATTTTTCTGTGTTTAAAGTATAGGTAAAACTTGTGATTAGAAAATTTTATTCATGGCAATAAAAAATATATCTAGGAAACACATAACATTTGCTGTATTCCGTTCACTGTACTGAGTGCTTTATAACTTAATCCTCATAATAACTTAGTAAGTTAGGTATTATTATTAACTCCAGATTTATGGAAGTAGAGGCTCAGAGAGATTAAAATGTCTTACACAAGGTCACAGAATTAATAAGTGTGTAGAAGATAGTTGAAGCCCAGTGTAGTCCCAAAGTTCTTATCATGTTCTCTAAATCAGTTTTTAGTTTTATTTTTACTTATTTAATTTTTTTTGTGGTGGTGTGGATAGAACCCAGGGGCCTTGTACATGCTAGTCAAGCTCTCTACCACTAAGCCACACCCTAGCCCCAAATCATTTTTATTTTTATTTATTTATTTTTTTTGCGGTACTGGGGATTGAACTTCTGAGCTACAACCCCCAGCCCTATTTTATTTTTATTTGGAAACAGGGTCTCGCTAGGTTGATGAGAGTCTCGCTACTTGCTGAGGCTGTCCTTGAACCTGCGATTCTCCTGTCTCATCCTCCCATGTACTGGGATTACAAGCATGCACCACCATGTCCGGCCTCAAATCTTTTTTAAATGAGCATTTTAAGCCAGGCGTGGTGGTGCACACCTGTAATCCCAGTACTTGAGAGGCTGAGACTGGAAGATCACAGGTTCTAGGCCAGCCTCAGCTACTTAGTGAGGCCCTCTGCAACTTGGTGAGACCCTGTTTCAAAATAAAAAGATAAAATAGGACTGGGGGTATAACTCAGAGGTAGAATGCCCCCGGGTTCAATCCCCAGTACCATTAAAAGATCAGCCTCAGCAATTTAGCAAGGCCCTGTTTCAAAACAAAAAATAATAAAATGGTTGGGGGTGTAGCTTGGAGGTAGAATGCCTGTGTTCAGTCAGTCCCTAGCAACACACACGCATGCATGCATCATGACAGGCTTTTAAAAATGAATATATGCTTATAATAGATATTACTGGGATTATATTACACATACTGCCATATATTTAGCTATTTTTTTACTTCATTAATGGAGAACTAATTATCAGTTTATAGCAAACTCACAAGTAATTGTTGTATAAAATACATCTTATAGTTTATATAACTATACTAAATCACATGATTAATTGCTTTGAGACCTGCTAAAATGATTTCTTTTGACTCACACATGCCTGCCCCCTCCTTGATGTCATTTATTTAGCACTTACTGTGTACTAGTTGATAAGCCATTTAAACTATAGTAATGAAGGCCCAAAGAAGCTATGTACAAATGATCTTGCCTTCAAGTTGGTCAAAAGTGTAGAGGAAGCCGAGTATGGTGGCACAGGCCTGCATCCCAGTAGTAGGGAGGCTGAGACAGGAGGACTGTAGGTTTGAGGTCAGCCTTAATAACTTAGTGAGGTTCCTCAGCAACTTAATGAGACCCTGTTTCAAAACAAAAAATAAAAAGGGCTGGGGGTGTAGCTCGGAGATAGAAGGCCTCTGGGTTCAACCTCTGGTACTAAAAAAAACAAAACAAAATGTGTATGTATATAAATTAGCATGTGTGCATAAAATAGTTAAGTGTGGGACTGGGGGTGTGACTCAGTGGTAGAGTGCTTGCCTAGCATGTACAAGGCCCTGGGTTCAACCCCCAGCATGCAAAAAACAAAACAAAACCCAAAATACTTTTAAAATAGTGAAGTGACATTTTCTTCAAAAATGTCTGTATAGATTAATTTTAAATTAATCTTTTAGCTCGGCTTGATGGCGTACGCTTGTAATTCCTAATACTTGGGAGGCTGAGACTGGAGGATCCGGGTTCGTGGCCAGCCTCAGCTACTTAGTGAGGCCCTCTGCAACTTAGTGAGACCCTGTTTCAAAAATAAAGAATAAAAAAAAATAGGGCTGGGGGTATAGCTTGGAGGTAGAATGCCCCTGGGTTCAATCCCTAGTATCGCAAAAAAAAAAAATTAATCTTTTATGTGTAGTGTTGGCGACTTGGATATACTAATCTGAAATTTAGAAGAAAGGTTTGGACTCATGTTATAGTTTTGAAATTCTTTTTTTTTTTTTTTTTT
>PVJS01045068.1:0-16395 GCA_004027185.1 Glis glis
GTGGCTTGATTTTTTTTTTTTTTTTTTGCTACTGGGAATTGAACCCAGAGGCATTCTACCTCCAAGCTACACCCCCCAGCCCTATTTTTATTCTTTATTTTGAACCGGGGTCTCACTAAATTGCAGAGGGCCTCACTAAGTAGCTGTGGCTGGCCGGGAACCCAGATCTTCCTGTCTGTCTCCCAAGTACTGGGATTACATGCCCCTGCCACCATGCCCAGCATGATTGTTTTTTTTTTAATCCTTTTTCCCCAGACCCTATGTTTTGGATATAAAAAGTATTCTTTCCTCCCCACACACCATTTTACAACAGATACAGTTTTTGTTATTGTTTTTTTACTGAAGTGTTAAAACAGTAACAATAACATTGTTGAGATTTACAAATGTGTTTCTGAATCAGGCTCAGTGGCAGCAGCCTGTAATCCCAACTACTAGGAAGCCTAGACCACACAAATTCAAGGCCAGCGTGGGTAATTATTGAGGCCCTTCCTTAAAATGAAAAAAAAATTTTTTTTTTTTGCAGTACTGGGGATTGAACCCAGGGACATTCTACCTCCGAGCTACACCCCCTGCCCTATTTTTTTACTCTTTATTTTGAAACAGGGTCTCACTAAGTTACAAAGGGCCTTACCAAGTAGCTGAGGCTGGGCGCAAACCTGCGATCCTCCTGTCTCAGTCTCCCAAGTACTGAGATTACAAGCATGAGCCACCACTCCCGGCTAAAATGAAAAATTTTAAAAAGTGTTGGGGTTGTAGTTCGGTGTAGAGCGTCCGCAGCACCGAAGGGGGGGGGGTGGATTATAATCTAAAATCGATATTTTAAACCGGAAGTGGTGGTGCACGCTTGTAATCCCAGTACTTGGGAGGGTGAGACCGGAGGATCCGGGTTGGCCGCCAGCCTCAGCTACTTAGTGAGGCCCTCCGCAACTTAGTGAGACCCTGTTTCAAAGTAAAGAATAAGAAAATAGGGCTGGGGGTGTGGCTCGGAGGTAGAATGCCCCTGGGTTCAATCTCCAGTATCGCAAAAAATAAAAAAAAGTAAAGTCTTTTTTTGCTTCATATTTTCCTTAATTGTGCTTAAAATGTATAGTAAGTAAACATCAGCATGCCCTTTTAGGAAGAAAAACAGGGATTTTGGTTATTTACGTAGTAAAAGAGTGAACAGCAATAGTTCTTAGATATATATCATTGTGATTCACCGAGCATCTCTCAGTACTGGCTCATCATTCTGCTATTGGGTCTTATTTTTATTTTTTTGGTGGAGCTGGGGATTGAACCCAGGGGCATTCTACCTCTGAGCTACACCCCCAGCCCTATTTTTTATTCTTTATTT
Source organism: Glis glis (assembly GCA_004027185.1). Classification (NCBI taxonomy): domain Eukaryota; kingdom Metazoa; phylum Chordata; class Mammalia; order Rodentia; family Gliridae; genus Glis; species Glis glis. The sequence goes on from PVJS01045068.1 coordinate 1,334, forward strand.
TGAAACAGGGTCTCACGAAGTTGCAGAGGGCCTCACTAAGTAGTTGAGGCTGGCCCGAACACAGATCCTCCGGTCTCAGCCTCCCAAGTACTGGCATTACAAGCATGTACCACCATGCCCAGCTAACTTTTTTTTTTTTTTTTTGCATTACCGGGGATTGAACCCAGCGGCGTTCTACCTCCATGCCACACCCCCAGCCCTATTTTTTATACGTTATTTTGAAACCGGGTCTCACGAAGCTGCGGAGGGCCTCACTAAGTAGAGAGAGACAGAGAGAGAACTATAAATTCACCAATACATGTGTGTTTTGTAAGGAGTTTTCAAATTATAGCATTTGGTATATGTTGGTATTTCTGCAGGCCTTCAGAGGTCAGTCTTTATTCCTCCATTGAACATTTATTGAGGGACTGGAGACGTAGTTTTTTGTTTTGTTTTGTTTTGTTTTTTGGTACTAAGGATTGAACCCAAGGGCATTTTACCTCCAGGCTACACCCCAGCCCTTTTTATTTTTATTTGTTTATTATTTATTTATTTATTTTTGCGGTACTGAGGATTGAGCCCAGGGGCATTCTACCTCCGAGCTACACCCCCAGCCCTATTTTTTTTTTTATTCTTTATTTTGAAACAGGGTCTCACTAAGTTGCGGAGGGCCTCACTAAGTAGCTGAGGCTGGCTGCCAACCTGAGATCTTGTCTCAGCTTCCCAAGTACTGGGATTACAAGCATGAGCCACCACGCCCAGTTTATTTATTTTTTTTATTTTGAAACAGGGTCTCACTAGGTTGATGAGAGTCTCACTACTTGCTGAGGCTGGCCACGAACATGCGATCCGCCTGTCTCAGCCTCCAAGTACTGGGCGTGTGCCAACATGCCCGGCTCATGTAAAACTTTCAAACATTCAACTTTTGATGGGCATGGTGGCACACGCTTATAATTCCAGTTCTTAGGAGGCTTAGACAGGAGGATTGCAGGTTCAAGTATTGCATTAGCAACTTAGTGAGATCCTCTGCAACTTAGTGAGACTCTGTTTTAAAATAAAAAAATAAGCCAGGCATGGTGGTGCATGCTTGTAATCCCAGTATTTGGGAGGCTGAGATCGGAGGATCAGGTTCACTGCTAGCCTCAGCTACTTAGTGAGGCCTCTGCAACTTAGTGAGACCCTGTTTCAAAATAAAGAATAAAAAAACTAGGGCTGGGGGTGGAGCTCAGAGATAGAGTGCCCCTGGGTTAAATCCCCAGTACTGCAAAAATAAAATAAAAATAAAATAGGGTGGGTGTAGCTCAAAGTTAGAACACCCCTGGGTTCAATCCCCAAGACCTCCCCACCAAAAATTCAACTTTAAGTTTTTCTTTAATCTTTGCTTCCTTCTCTCATGTCACTAAATAACAATTTCTTTCATTCTCAAAATTTTGGTATTCCTGTTAAAAGATGTGCCTTTGTATTAACTCCAACAATGTACACACTTAAACCATCTGAGGTATCAACTGATAGAGTCATGGAAAATAATGTCTAGTGTGGTACCCTATCTTATTTTATTTTTTGTGTTACTGGGGATGGAACCCAGAGGCATTCTACCTCTGAGCTATACCCCCAGCCCTATTCTATTCTTTATTTTGAAACAGGGTCTCACTAAGTTGCAGAGGGCCTCACAAGTAACTGAGGCTAGCCAAGAACCTGTGATCCTCCTGTCTCAGCCTCCCAAGTACTGGGATTACAAGTGTGCTCCACCACGCCCGGCGGCATTTTACTTCTGAGCTATACCCTCAGCCCTATTTAATTTTTTATTTGGAAACAGGGTCTCACTAATTTGCTGAGGCTGGCCTTGAACCTGTGATCCTCTTGTCTCAGCCTCCCAAGTACTGGGATTTCAGGTGTGCATCACCATGCCTGGCTTCTCTCATGATTATATATACATATACACATACATACATATTTGGTACTGGGAATAGAACTCAGGGATAAACCTCTGAGCTGCACCCCACCCCTATTTTATTTTTTATTATTTATTTTTTTAGCAGAACTGGAGATTGAACCCAGGGGCATTCTACCTCCGAGCTACACCCCCAGCCCTAATTTTTATTCTTTATTTTGAAGCAGGGTCTCACCAAGTTGTGGAGGGCCTCACTAAATAGCCGAGGCTGGCTGCAAACCCAGATCCTCTGGTCTCAGCCTCCCAAGTACTGGGATTACAAGCTTGTACCACCACACCTGGCTATTTTATTTTTTGAAACAGGGTCTCACTAAGTTGCTGAAGCTGACCTCAAACCTGCGAACCTCTGGTCTCAGCCTCCCAAGTACTAGGATCACAGGCATGCGCCATCACGTCTGACTTATTGTATAGCCATGCATAGTGCCACAGGCCTATAATCCCAGTACTTGGGAGGCTGAGACAGGAGGATCACAGGTTTGAACACAGCCTCAAGTAGGTACTTCCCTAGTACCACAAACTTTTTTTTAAAAAAATTAAAAAACAGGGTCTCTCTAAGTTGCAGAGGACCTTGCTAAATTGCTGAGGCTGGCCTCGAACCTGGGATTCTCCTTCTCAGCCTCCCAAGTACTGGGATTAAAGGCATGCATCAACACACCTGGCTCCCGCTTCCAATAAATCTTTTGTTGGGGGGTGGGTACTGGGAATTGAACCTAGGAGCATTCTACCACTAAGCTACACCCCCAGCCTATTTTTTTTTTAAACAAAGTTTCATTAAGTTGCCGAGGCTGACCTCAAACCTGCCATCCTCCTATCTCAGTACTGGGATTCCAAGTGTGGGCTACCACGGCTGGCTTCATTGTTTTGTTGTTTTGGCACTGGCGATTGAACCCAGGGGTGCTCTACCTCCAAGCTACACCCCCAGCCCTATTGTATTTTTTATTTTGAAACAGGGTCTCACTAAGTTACAGAGAACCTTACTAAATTGCTGAGGCTGTCGTTGAACCTGTGATCCTCCTGTCTCAACTTCCCAAGTACTGGGATCACAAGCATTTGCCACCACGCCCGGTTTATTGTTTTTTTAATGTAAGCATTTACTTTACTCCTTATTTTATTTATTTTTTGTGGTTCTGGTGATTGAACCCAGAGGCATTCTATCTCCAAGCTATACCCCCAGCCTTTTTACTTTTTGTTTTGAAATAGGGTCTCCCTAAGTTGCTGAGAGTCTCACTAAATTGTTGAGGGTGGTCTTGAACCTGTGATCCTCCGATCTTAGCCTCCCAAATACTGGATTACAGGTGTGTGCCATCACATCCAGCTATTTTATTAATTTATTTTTATTGTACTGACAAAATAATTGAAATTATGGTTTGGGAGTCAAATATCCTGAAGTTATTTTGGCTCTGATATTTACTAGATTTTTAGGCTTTTTTTTTGGTGTGTGTGTGTGTGTGTGTGGTACTGGGGATTGAACCCAGGGGCATTCTACCTCTGAGCTACACCCCAGGCCTTTTTATTTTTATTTTTTATTTATTTATTTATTTTTGCGGTACCGGGGATTGAACTCAGGGGCGTTCTACCTCCACTCTACACCCCCGGCCCTATTTTTTGTACTTTATTTTGAAACTGGATCTCACGAAGTTGCAGAAGGCCTCACTAAGTAGAGAGAGAGAGAAAGAGATAGAGAGAGAGAGAGAAAGAGAGACAGGTAGAGAGAGAGAGAGAGAGAGCGAGCTGAGGCTGGCCACGAACCCGGATCCTCCGGTCTCTGCCTCCCAAAGTACTGGAATTACAAGCATGCGCTACCACGCCCAGCTCCTATTTTATTTTTTATTTTGAAACAGGGTCTCACTAAGTTGCAGAAGACATCGCTAAATTGCTGAGGCTGGTCTTGAACCTGTGATCCTCCTATCTCAGCCTCCCAAATACTGGGATTACAAGTATGCAATACTATGCACACTCTTAGCAATTGTTTTTTAAACTTTGAAGTCAGAATGCTCAGTTCCTTCTTCTGTAATGTGAATATAATATTTCATGGATTGAATAATGTTTGTGAAATGCTTAGCACAGAGCCTGGCAGATAGTAAAAGCTCAAGAAATGTTAGTTATCATCATCATTCATGATGATTTAGGAAAACTCACATATTTTCTTAAAAATGGTATAGAGCAGCACTGATTTTTTTTTTTTTGAGACAGGATTTCCCTGTGGTGCCTAGACTACAGACTGGCCCTGAACTCTTGGACTCCAGGGTCCTCGCCCCTCAGATTTCCTAGTAGCTAGGACTATAGTTGCACATCACCATGTCTGGCTCTAACAGCACTACTATGAAAAAACTTTTAAAGTTCACTATATATATATATATATATATATATATATATATATATAGTGTGTGTGTGTGTGTGTAACTGAACCCAGGGGCATTCTATTGCCAAGCTATACCACCAGCTTTATTTTATTTATTTATTTATTTATTTATTTTTGGTACTGGGGATTGAACTAAGGGGCGTTCTACCTCTGAGCTCCATCCCCAGCCCTATTTTATTTTTACTTGAAACAGGGTCTCACTAAGTTACCGAGGAGAGCCTCAAGAGGTTGCTGAGGCTGGCTGTGAAGGTGAACCTGTGATCCTCCTGTGTCAGCCTCCCAAGTACTGGGGTTACAGGCATGCACCACTATGCCCAGTGGGGCAACAACTTCAAAATGTTAAAACTTTTCTTAGTTCTCAGACCCAACAAAGATTGGAGGGAACAACAACAACAACAAGATTGATTTTAGGCAGGATTTGACACACAGGCTATAGTAGTTTCAATACCTCTGCTATTTATTTATTTATTGTGGTACTGGGGATTGAACCCAGGGGCATTCTACCTCTGAGCTATAACCCCAGCCCTATTTTATTCTTTATTTTGAAACAGGGTCTCACTAAGTTGCAGAGGGCCTCACTAAGTTGCTGAGGCTGGCTGAGAACCTGTGATCCTCCTGTCTCACTCAAGTACCAGGATTATAAAAATGCACCACCACACCCAGCTAGAAATCCACTACCTTTAAGATGCTTGCACTTTAGTGTTAAAGCCAAGATGAATGTACAATAAACCACAAAGAGTTCATTAATTAAGAACTCTTAGACAGGCATGATGGTGAAAGCCTGTAATCCCAGTACTTGGGAGGCTGAGACAGAAGGATCACAGGTTTGAGGCCAGCCTCAGCAATTTAGTGAGGCCGCCACAATTTAGCGAGAGCCTGTTTCAAAATTAAAAAATAAGAGCCCAGTGTGGTGGTGCACGCTTGTAATCCCAGTGTTTGGGAGGCTGAGACAGGAGGATCACAGGTTTGAAGACAGCTTCAGCAAGTAGTGAGACTCTTATCAACTTAGTGAGACCCTGTTTCAAAATAAAACTAAAATAGGGCTGGGGGTGTAGCTTGGAGTTAGAATGCCCCTAGGTTCAATCCCAAGTACTACACACACACACAAATAATAATAATAAATAAAAAATAAGCCGGATGGGGTGACGCACGCTTGGAATCCCAGTACTTGGGAGGATGAGACAGTAGGATTGCAGGTTAGAGGATAGCCTCAGCAACTTAGTGAGACTCTCATTAACCTAGCGAGACCCTGTTTCCAAATAAAAATAAAATAGGGCTGGAGGTGTAGCTCAGGGTAGAATGTCTCTGGGTTCAATCCCAGTGCCACAAAAATAAATAAATAAATAAAATAAAATAGGGCTGGGGGTGTAGCTCAGAGGTAGAACACCCCTGGGTTCAATCTCAAGCACCAAAAACAAAAACAAAAACCACTCAGCTATGCATTGTGGTGAAAACCTGTAATCCCAATCCCAGTACTTGGTAGGCTAAAACAGAAGGATTGCAGGTTCGACACCAGCCTCAATAATTTAGCAACACCCTTTCTTTCTCTCTTTCTTTCTTTCTTTCTTTCTTTCTTTCTTTCTTTCTTTCTTTTCCTTTCTTTCTTTCTTTCTTTCTTTCTTTCTTTCTTTCTTTTTTTCTTCTTTTTGTGGTACTGGGGATGGAACCCAGGGGCATTCTACCTCCAAGTTACACCCCCAGCCCTATTTTACTTTTTATTTGGAAACAGGGTCTTATCTAAATTTCTGAGAGCCTCACTAAGTTGCTGAGGCTGGCTTCAAACTGATAAGGTAGAATAGAAGAAACAAAATTTTAGGTAGAAAGGAGGCAGGAAGGGAAGGAGAATACAATAAAAAATCTAATCTAAAGTCCTTAGCTTGCCCTGTGAGGCTTGCCTAGGACATGCCCAAAAAGAGGCAAAGACCCGTATCTTTAAGAACACAATGGGCTAGCTTCACATCCGAAATTCCTGAGGCGATTAGTTTTGGAAGAGAAAGAATTTCACCTTCCACCAGAACCCCAAAAGATCACACCTGTTGTTAAAAAGCCTTACACTCAGCTGGCCACCCGTTGGCCATCAGACTCTTCATCTCCACTGGTCTCTGCTCCCAGAAGACCTGTCTGGAGGGAATCCACATCTTCTGCCCACAGAAAAACTTCAAAGAAAGGAGGCATTTCCCCACCCAGTACCTCTAACCCACCCCCCTCCCCATCTCCATTGCCTATAAAAAGAGACTGTAAGAATTCGGGGCTGCTGCTCTCACATCTTGAGGTGGCCCGCGTTTTCCTGAACGCGTTTCCCTTTTCCTTGAATGAAACCTCTGTCTTTTCTCTGACTGGTGCATGTTGAAATTCTTTTCTACACAGATCCAAGGACCCCGGGGACCCTGAAGTGAATTTCCCCTTCCCAGGCCGGGGAACTCCTTAGGACTCTCCACAGAGCTATCATGCTCACTCTGACAAAACCTGTGAAGTGCCAAGTTTGTGATCCCACCAAAGACCACCAGGGAGCCGATTCCAATGCAAAACACACGAGGGTCTTTTATTCAAGCTCGAGTGGTCACAGGGAGAAGCCCCTTGCTCTCCGCGAACAAAGCTTTTATCCCCCAAGGAGGCAGCCTACCCCACCTTTACATTGATAGGTTAGTTTAAAACATAAGCTCGTTGGCGTTCCCTGGTTGGTTCCGCGCCTTAGGTAGGGGTCATCGTTAGGGAAGCTTTAACCTTATATGGTGGCCTTTTAGCTGATTGGTTGGGCCTGCAGTACCTTTTTCAGGATGGGCAGGGGGGCCTGTGGACTCTGTCCAGGATGGGCGGGGGGGGGGGCTCGCCCAGCCCAAATTATCTGGAGTTCTAAACCCAGGTGTGCTTGACACCGATTGGCTGTTTCTAGGGGTTGCTAGGGACAAGATCAGATTAGCATACTTAATGGTTTCTACAGGGTGTGGGGCAACATGCTATAGAAATTTAACTTCTAGAAAACAGGTACTTAGGCCTATCCTACTTAAAGCTTTAACTAAAGCCTGTCATGGCTTTATTTTGGTTCTTCACTTGCGATCCTCCTGTCTCAGCCTCCCAAGTACTGGGATTACAAGCATGCACCACCATGCCCAGTTTAGCAAGACCCTATTTCTTTTCTTTTTGGGGGGGTGCTGGAGATTCAACCCAGGGGCATTCTACCTCTAAGCCACACCTCCAGCGCTTTTTAGTTTTTATTTAGTTTTTTTTTTTTTTTGCGGTACCAGGGATTGAACCCAGGGGCGTTTTACCTCCGCGCTACACCCCTGGCCCTATTTTTTATCCTTTATTTTGAAACCAGGTCTCATGAAGTTGCGGAGGGCCTCACTAAGTAGCTGAGGCTGACCAGGAACCCCGATCTTCCGGTCTCCGCCTCCCAAGTACTGGGATTACAAGCGTGCGCCACCACACCTGGCTTTTTAGTTTTTATTTTGAAACAGGGTCTCACTAAATTGTCCAGGCCAGTCTCGAATCTGCAATCCTATAATCTCAGCCTCCCAAGCAGTAGGATTACAGGCATGTGCCACTATGCCCTGTGAGACTCTGTTTCAAAATAAAAATGGCTGGGGTGTGGGGGGAGCTGTGAGGTAGAACGCCTCTGGGTTCAATTCCCAGTACCAAAATTAAAAAAAAAAAAAAACTACCAGGCTGGGCATGGGGGCTCACACTTGTAATCTCAGTACTTGGGAGGCTGAGACAGGAGGATCGCAGGTTTGTGGCCAGCCTCAGCTACTTAGTGAGGTCCTCCGCAATTTAGTGAGACCCTATTTCAAAATAAAGAATAAAAATTAGGGCTTGGGGTGTAGCTCAGATGTAGAATGCCCCTAGGTTCAATCCCCAGTTCTGCCAAAAAAAAAAAGAATAAAAAATAGTGATGGGGGTGTAGCTCAGAGGTAGAATGCCCCTGGGTTCAATTCCCAGTACTGCAAAAAAAAAAAAAAAAAAAAAAGAAAGAAAGAAAGAAAGAAAAAGAAACTGTCTTCTAGCCCTTTCCACCTGGGGACTCTGTATGAGGAAAGGAGCCGGAGGACACTGGCTGGAGTGAAAGAGCCACTGTCTCTCCTTGCTATGTAAGTTTAAGCCACCCTGCGTTTATGTATGGCCTCTTTCTCCTGGAGGATTGAGGTGCCTCTTTATAATTCCACTGCTATTTTTTTTAACATCCCTCCAGGGGAAGGAGAGAGCCAGTCCCTTCCTCTTTGAGCAGGTCACACGTCTCTGAATCTCCCAGCTGCAAAGCTCAAGCACAGTTTAGAAAGTGATCTTGGATAATAACTTCTCTCCATACACCCAAAGAAGCCAGAACTTAGTGTTTTGGTTTTTGTGGTAGTGGAGATGGAACCCAGGGGCCTTCTACCTCTGGGTCACACCCCCAGACTCATTTTATTTTTCTGTTTGGAAACAGGGTCTTGCTAAATTGCTCAGAGTCTCATTATGTTGCAGAGGCTGTCCTTGAACCTGCAATCCTCCTGTCTCAGCCTCCCAAGTACTAGGATTACAGGCGAGAGCCACTATGCCTGGCTTGTGTGTGTGTGTGTGTGTGTGTGTGTGTGTGTGTGTGCGCGCGCGCGCGTGTGTGTGTGTGTGTGTGTGTTACTGGGGATTGAACCCATGGACATTCTGCTTCTAAACGACACCCCCAGCCCTATTTTATTCTTTATTTTGAAACAGGGTCTCACTAAGTTCCTGAGGCTGGCTGCGATTGCAGGCATGGGCCACCACTCCTGGCTCAGCTTTGTTTTTTAATATAGCTGTGAATTGAACACAGGATCTCCTGCATACCAAACAGGGGCTTCTGCCGCTGAGCTCCACCCCCAAGCCCAGATTTCTTACTTTGTGTGTGTGTGTGTGGTACAAGGGATTGAACCCAGGGGCATTCTACCTCCAAGCTACACCCCCAAACCAATTTTTAAATTTTTATTTTAAAACAAGGTCTAGCCGGGCATGGTGGCGCATGCTTGTAATCCCAGTACTTGGGAGGCTGAGATTGGAGGATCCGGTTTCTCGGCCAGCCTCAGCTACTTAGTGAGGTCCTCCGCAACTTAGTGAGACCCTGTTTCAAAATAAAGAATAAAAAATAGGGCTGGCGGTGTAGCTTGGAGGTAGAATGACCCTGGGTTCCATCTGCAGTACCGCAAAAAAAAAAAAAAAAAAAAACCAAAAACAAATAACAGGGTCTCACTAGGTTGATGTGATCTCATTACTTGTTGAGGCTGTCCTGAAACCTACAATCCTCCTGTCTCAGCCTCCCAAGTATTGGGATTACAAGCGTGCGCCACCAGGACTGGCTCCTGGGGTTAGTCTTAAACCTGCAATCCCCCTGTTTCAGCCTCCCAAGTACTGGGATTACAAATATGCACCACTGTTCCCAGCTTCCCTATTGTTACCGTTTGGAACGATGTCGCAGGTTCTTGTTCTTAGCTAGTTTAGAAAAAGTTAGCCAGAACTACTGTTGCAAGCTTGAACAAAGTTTTTTATTACAGAGAGAAACGGGGGACAGAGTAAGCAAAGCACTACGCCAGAGGAGACGCAGTGGAGTGCCTTGAAAGTAAGGCACTGATGCCTTTGAACATACACAATTTTTATAAAAATTATTATCTTTTGTTTCTTATCTCACTTAACCAATAGTCTTCTTTTTCCACCAAAAGCAGGGGCAGATCAGCCAATTAAACCTTTTCTGCTAGCCCCATTTGTTCATCCTCACAGAGACAGATAGGTCAGCTATCGCTGATTAACAGGTATTGCCTGGTTAAGAGGTCAGGGGGCTTCATGAAGCTTGTTAGTCTTAGCTGTGGTGAAAGTCTATAATTCTTTTCTAATTGCATGTGTCTGTGCTTGTACCATTCAGTGTCTAGCTGGGCTAACAGTCAACTTTTAGCTGACCAAGGTCAACCTTGGCTGCAGCTCTTGGCTGACAACTTAGAGACAGAGAAAAGGATTTTATTGTTCTGCCTGAGTATGAGAGCTTGTTCTCACTATTAACAATTGATACCTATTAGTAATCAATGCGAGCCCAATCCCCATCACCTATTGCCTTTTAATAACTAAGAGGTCTGGCCCCGGTGTGGCAGGCATGTCTATAATCCCATTTCTAGGGAGGCTGAGACAGGAGGATTGCAGGTTCAAGGTCAGTCCCAGAAACTTAGCAAGACCCTGTTTTCAAACAAAAAATAAAATAGGCCTGGGTTGTATCTCAGAGGTCGAATGACTCTAGGTTCAATCCCCAGTAACACACACACACACACACACACACACAGCCATAGGGAAGCTGGTCATGGCGGCATGCCTGTGATCCCAGTACTTGGGAAGTTGAGACAGGAGGGTCATCGCAGGTTTGAGGCTAGCCTCAGCAATTTAGCAAGACCCTTTTTCTTTCTTTCTTTCTTTCTTTCTTTCTTTCTTTCTTTCTTTTCTTTCTTTTCTTTCTTTCTTTCTTTTTTTTACGGTACCAGGGATTGAACCCAGGGGGCTAACTCCAAGCTCCACCCTTGGCCCTATTTTTTATACTTTATTTTGAAACCGGGTCTCACGAAGTTGCAGAGGGCCTCACTAAGTAGCTGAGGCTGGCCGCGAACCCAGATCCTCCAGTCTCCGCCTCCCAAGTACTGGGATTACAAGCGTGCGCCACCACACCCAGCGCAAGACCCTTTTTCAAAATAAAAATAGGACTGGGGGTGCAGCTCAGAGATAGAACTCTCCTGTGTTCAATTCCCAGTAACCCTTCTGCCTGTAAGGAGCCAGGCATGGTGGCACACGCTTGTAATCCCAGTACTTGGGAGGCTGAGGCAGTAGGATTGTAGGTTTGTGGCCAGCCTCAGTTGCTTAGTGAGGCCCTCCACAATTTATTCATTTATTTATTTATTTATTTATGTTTTTTTTGCGGTACCGGGGATTGAACGCAGGGGTGTTCTACCTCCGCAGTACACCCCTGGCCCTATTTTTTATGCTTTATTTTGAAACTGGGTCTCAGAGATTGCGGAGGGCCTCACTAAGGAGAGAGAGAGAGAGAGAGCTGAGGCTGGCTGCGAACCCGGATCCTCCAGTCTCCGCCTCCCAAAGTACTGGGATTACAAGCGTGCGCCACCACGCCTGGCATTATTTATTTATTTATTTTTGCAGTACCGGGTATTGAACCCAGGGGCATTCTACCTCCGAGCTACACTCGCAGCCCTATTTTTTATTCTTTATTTTGAAACAGGGTCTCACTGATTTGCGGAGGGCCTCACTAAGTAGTGGAGGCTGGCCGTGAACCGGGATCCTCCAGTCTCAGCCTCCCAAGTACTGGGATTACAAGCATGCGCCACCACACCTGGCTCAGCCCTCTGCAATTTAGTGAGACCCTGTTTCTTTTTTCTTTTTTTTGCGGTACTGGGGATTGAACCCAGGGGTATTGTACCTCCGAGCTATGCCCCCAATCCTATTTTTTTTTATTCTTTATTTTGAAACAGGGTCTCACTAAGTTGCAGAGGGCCTAAGTAGCTGAGGCTGGGGGTGTAGCTCAGAGGTAGAATGCCCCTGGGTTCAATCCCCGGTACCACACACACCACACACACACACACACACACACACAATCTGTAAGGAAATACATAACACATGTGTATTGTTTTGCATTTTTGGAAGAATCTTACAATCGTTTGTAACTTCTGCAGCGGCATTCGACTTTGTCCTCTACGCAGGAGGGAAGGAAGCCGCAGGCAGTGATCAGCCAGCACGTCGGGAGGGCGAGAAACTCCCTCCCTGCACTCCAGGCTCCGGGTGCCCAGGCCTCGATAATTTCCCTGATTACTCCGGAGTCTTAATTTTTCAGTGTGTACTTGAAACAGCGCAGAGGGAGAAGGTAAAGGAGCAGCCGCCGCTCCGAGGGGAGGGCGCGGTGTGCACACGGCGCCAGCCCGCCAAGGCCTTCCATCCTCAGCAGTGTCGGTCAGCGTCGCCGGCGGGATTTTCACAGGACAGTGCAAGTGCTGGACGAAGAGCGCACAACTGTAACCCCAGCTGCTCACCAGCCTGGGCAACCTAGTGAGACCCTGTCTCAAAATAAAATAAATTTGTTTATTATTTATTTATTTATTTATTTGGCGGTACCGGGGATTGACCCCAGGGGCGTTTTACCTCCAAGCTACAGCCCCGGCCCTATTTTTTTTATACTTTTTTTTTTTTTTTTTTTTCGGTACCGGGGGTTGAACCCAGGGGCGTTCTACCTCCGCGCTACACCCCCAGCCCTATTTTTTTATGCTTTATTTTTGAAACCGGGTCTCACGAAGTTGCGGAGGGCCTCACTAGGTAGAGAGAGAGAGAGAGAGCGAGAGAGAGAGAGAGCTGAGGCTGGCCGCGAACCTGGATCCTCCAGTCTCCGCCTCCCAAGTACTGGGATTACAAGCATGCGCCACCACGCCCGGCTATTTATTTATTTATTTATTTATTGTGGTACTGGGGATGGAACCCAGGGGCTTTCTACCTCTGGGGTACACCTCAGCCCTATTTTTTTTTTATTTGGAAATAGGGTCTCCGTAGGTTGCCGAGGCTGGCCTTGAACCTGTGATCCTCCTGTCTCAGCTTCCCAAGTACTGGGATTACAGGTGTGCGCCAGCATGTCAGACTCTCAAAATTTAAAAAGGGCCAGGCCAGCTGGGCGCATGCCGGTAATCCCAGTATTTGGGAGGCTGAGTATTGACATTAGTACTGCCATTTTAGAAATCATCCACCATGTTAAACCCAAAGTTTCGTTTCCTGGCATACTGTAATTAAGTTTCATTTCTTGGCATACTATTGCTAAGCTTGTTTTCCAGCAGACCGAAACTCCCCTTCCCCAAAATGACATCACAACTGAAACTATATTGTATTCAAATATCAACCCCTCCCCTAACCTTCCCGCCACCTTCTGAGGTTAAACTGTATAAAAATCCTATGCTTGACTAGCCTAGCTGCTGCTCTCTCGCTTTCCTGGGGCAGCCTGGTCAGGCTTCTGACATTAAACTCTTTTCCTTTCATCCTAGATGTACGTGGTAGGTCCTGCGCCGACCCCCCTTTCACTGAGTCAGTAGGATCACAGGTTCTAGGCCAGCCTCAACAATTTAGGGAGACTCTTAGCAACCTAGGAAGACCCTGTTTCAAAACAAAAATAAAAAAGGGCTGGGTGTGTGGCAGAGGTAGAATGCTCCTGGGTTCAATCCCCAGCACCAGGAGAGAGAAAAAAAAAGGCTGGGGGTGTAGTTCAGAGGAAGACCAGCGCCCCTGGGTCTAATCCCCAGTACCAAAGGAAAAAAAAAAGAAGAAAAAAATCTCAAGAAACACCCAAATCCATATTTTATTTTCTCAACTTTCCTATGGTATTTATTTATTTATCTACTTATTGCAATATGGGTATTGAACCCAGCATGTTGCTCATGGCAGGCAATGACTCTACCACTGAGTTTCACTACCCTTGACCTGGATTTTATACTTTGCAAAGGGTAGAGACCGGGCATGGTGGTGCACGCTTGTAATCCCAGTACTTGGGAGGCTGAGACAGGAGGATCCCAGGTTCGCGGCCAGCCTCAGCTACTTTGTGAGGCCCTTTGCAAAGTGAGACCCTGTTTCAAAATAAAGAATAAAAAAAAAAATTGGGCTGGGGTGTGACTTGGAGGTAGAATGCCCCTGGGTTCAATCCCCACTACCACAAAAAGAAAGAAAGAAAAGGGTTAGGAAAAACAAAAAAGGAATATAATTTCTGACATGAAAAGTCTATGCAATTTGCATTTCGAGGTCCATTGACATGGTTTTATGGAGACATAGTCACACCCATTCATTTCCATGTTGTTGGTGACATGGGCTTTCAGGCTACAACAGCAGAATTCTGCAGTTGGACAGAAACCCCATGGCCTATAAAATCTAAATTTTTACTATCTGGCCCTTTGCAGAAAACGTTTGCTGACTCCTGCTGTAGAGCTTTGCTACTCAAAGTGTGGTTTGTGGACCAGGAACAAGGGGCATTCTCTAGGAATTTGTCAGAAAGGCAGAATCTTAGGCCCACCCCAGACCTGCTGAATTCAAATCTGCCCTTTAGCAAGTTTCCAAATGATTTGCATGCACATTGAAGCGTAAGAAGCATTGTTAATCACTGGGCTGTCTGGGCTGAAGCCTTTGGAGAAGGGAGAGCCTAGCAACTAGGACATTGAATGGCTTAGGACATTGGGTGGTGGCGCACGCTTGTAACCCCAATACTTGGGAGGATGAGACAGGAGGATCGCATGATTGCAGCCAGCCTCTGCAGTTTAGTGAGACCCTGTGTTTTTATTTAATTTAATTTTATTTTATTTAATTTTATTTTATGTGTGTGTTTGTGGTGCTGGGGATTGAACACAGGGGCATTCTACCTCCGAGCTACACCCCCAGCTGGATTTTTATTTATTTTATTTTATTTTATTTATTTATTTTTTTGTGGTACCGGGGATTGAACACAGGGGCGTTCTACCTCCGCGCTACGCCCCCGGCCCTATTTTGTATACTTTATTTTGAAACTGGGTCTCACGAAGTTGCGGAGGGCCTCACTAAGGAAAGAGAGAGAGAGAGAGAGAGAGAGAGAGGGAGAGAGAGAGAGACAGGGAGAGAGAGAGAGCAAGAGAGCTGAGGCTGGCCGCGAACCCAGATCCTCCAGTCTCTGCCTCCCAAAGTACTGGGATTACAAGCATGTGCCACCACGCCTGGCCTGGATTTTTATTTTTATTTGGAAACAGGGTCTCATTAGGTTGATGAGAGTCTCACTACTTGCTG
>PVJS01045069.1:0-16396 GCA_004027185.1 Glis glis
ATTGAGCCCAGGGGCATTCTACCTCTGAGCTACACTCCCAGCCCTATTTTTTATTCTTTTTTTGTGTGTGTGTGGTACCGGGGATTGAACCCAGGGGCGTTCTACCTCTGCGCTACATCCCCAGCCCTATTTTTTTATACTTTATTTTGAAACTGGGTCTCACGAAGTTGCAGAGGGCCTCACTAAGTAGAGAGAGAGAGAGAGAGAGAGAGAGAGAGACACACAGAGAGAGAGAGAAAGCTGAGGCTGGCCGTGAACCCAGATCCTCTGGTCTCCGCCTCCCAAAGTACTGGGATTTATTCTTTAGTTTGAAACAGGGTCTCACTAAGTTGCAGAGGGCCTCACTAAGTAGCTGAGGCTGGCCTTGAACCCGCTATCCTCCTGTCTCAGCCTCCCAAGTGCAGGGATTTCAAGCGTGCACCACCACGCCCAGCTTAGGCCCCACCTCTTAAGGGCCCACACTGTCTCCTGCCGCTGCCACCCTAGAAGCCGGGCTTCAGCACATGAGCCTTTGGGAACGTGCTTACGCCAGGTCCAGACCATGGCACTAGGCCATGGGGCAGAGGAGCTGCCCCTTCCGCCGGCCAGGTCACAGCCCACCCCGGGACTGGTCTGCTCCCGAGTGAGGTCACACAGCGGGGCGCCGCCCTGAGCTCCTCACTCCACCCTGCTTAGTCTTCTAAGCACACACTGCTCCTATCCCTCACGGGACACTTGCCCACAGTGCTGCAGAGGACGGGTTCTTCTCATCCTTCTTGTCCAGCTCAAATGCCATTCTGCCCTTTAAGTCCCCGCCCCCTCATTTTCTACCGCTGCCCTGATTTCTTGCTAGGTAGCACATATCATACTATGTCATTATGTATTTGTATTTTGTATTTCTTACTGTCTATGTACTTATTTACTAGAGTGATATGATGTGGAATCCAGAGATTCCACACTCCGGAGAGTGTGGAATCCAGAACCTATTGAGGTTTGAATCCCATCCCTCCCACTAACCAGCTGTGTGATCTTGAGAAAGATACTTAACCTCTCTGTCTCTGTTCTTTCAATTGTAAAAATGAACCCTCATGGGGCTGTAGTGAAGACTAAATGAGAGAATGTATATTAAGTGTGTGGAACGGGGCCCAGAATATAGTGTGTGCTCAGTCGATGGTAGCTGTTATTACTTACATTTTTTTCTCTCCCCCTAAAAGAGAGAGAAAGGGAGGGAGGATGTCCATCTGATTCCCAAGCATATTCTCAGCACATAGACCAGGTGTATCAAAGATGCCCTCTAGAAGCCGGGCACAGTGGCACACGCCTATGATCCTAGAACTTGGGAGGCTGAGACAGGAGAATCGCAGGTTCGAGGACAGCCTCAGCAGCGTAGTGAGACTCTCAGCAACTTAGTGAGACCCTGTTTCAAAATAAAAAATAAAATAGGGCTGAGGGTCTAGCTCAGAGGTAGAATGCACCTGGGTTCAATTCCCAGTACCAAAAATAAAATAAAATAAATAACTATAATTTAAGAAGCAACGGGGAAGGATGCTCTCTAGAGCTGTCGAAAGTGTGACTCTGTGGAGCCTCTTTGTCCTCCTGGCTACTGAAGAGAAGAAGGATGGCAGCTGAGTCCTCCTTGGCCAGGAGGGGACAGCCACCCTGAGTTGGAGAGAAATGACCATCAGGGACCTTGCAGCTGCCCAAGGAGGGGAACCCAGGGAGCGGTATCCTCACAGACGCTTGGCTCACGATGATGGAGGGATTCGTATTCATGGTTCTCAGATAGAATTAGAAGGATGGCGGCGGCTCCTGTCCCTTCACCACCACACCACCACCACCCTGGGTTTTGCTTCACTCATCACAGGAGATGGGGTCGCTGTGGGGTTGGTGGTCTCTGTCCTTGGTGCTGAAGTGCTATTGCTTTTCAGGACCTACAGGCCTTCTCTTTTTGGCCCTGGAGCTGCCTTACATCCTTGTCCAGAAGAAAGAACAGACATAGGCTTTTGTGAGTGTGTGGTACTGGGGATTGAACCCAGGGGCATTCTACCTCCGAGCTACACCCCCAGCCCTATTTTTTTATTCTTTATTTTGAAACAGGGTCTCACTAAGTTGTGGAGGACCTCACTAAGTAGCTGAGGCTGGCCATGAACCCAGATCCTCCAGTCTCAGCCTCCCAAGTACTGGGATTATAAGTGTGCGCCACCACGCCCGGCTCAGACACAGGCATTTTAAACTCCCATCTTGATGGAGGAAAACTTAGAGTACCTTGCTTGTTTATGGCACGTTTACCATGCGCGAACACACCGCCAAGCTCTCTCCCCATACAATCTCATTTAGGCCATCACACCAGCTCTCTTGGATAGGCAAATTATGATCACCATTTCCCACATGAGATATGGAAGCAGCACATGATTAAAGATGCCTCAGATAGCAGACGCAGGACTTGGACCAAGGACTCTGGCTCCAGAGCCCATACCTGGCGCCCATGTCATACACGTGTAACTTGTGCACCTGTTCACGTGGCTGGCTGACTTCATACCTCATAGGTTTCATGCCTAGTTTCATGACTTCATTTTTTTTTTTTTTTGCGGTGCCGGGGATTGAACCCAGGGGTGTTCTACCTCTGTGCTACGCCCCCGGCCCTATTTTTTTATACTTTATTTTGAAACTGGGTCTCACGAAGTTGCGGAGGGCCTCACTAGGTAGAGAGAGAGACAGGGAGAGAGAGAGAGAGAGAGAGAGAGAGAGAGAGAGAGAGAGCTGAGGCTGGCCGTGAACCCGGATCCTCCAGTCTCCGCCTCCCAAAGTACTGGGATTACAAGCGTGCACCACCATGCCCAGCCCTTCATGACTTTATTTTTTAACTACAATGCTGAGGTTATATTTTTGCTCGGGGAGTAAACTGGGTTCAGTGACAGATCATAGGAGAGGAAAACACAAGAATAGAGAATTTTTTCCTAGGTATGTGACTTTGGATATATCATTACTCTTCTTGGGTCTCTTGGTTTTGTTTGTTTGGTTGGTTGGTTTTCATCTGTAGAATGAGTTATATTCATCGATTGCTGTTTTCATCAGCTTTCTATCACTATGATCAAATCTGAGAAGCTTGGCTTTAAAGAAGGAAAGGTTTCTTGTGGCTTGTGGCTTCATAGGTTTTGATGAGGGTCAGTTGGTCATTGCTTTAGGCCCTGTGGCGAGGCAGAACATTATGGCGGGAGTTCATGTTGGAGCAAGGGTGCTTACCTCATGGTAGCCCAGAAGCAAGAGAGAGGAAGGGGTCGGGTGGGGTCCCAATGTCCCCTTCCAAATTAGTGTCCTAATTTCCTTCCACTAGGCCCCACCTCCCAAAAGATTCCACCAGTCCCCAATAACATCATCAGCCGGAGATGAAGCCCTCAACACAGGGGCCTTTGGGAGACACTTAAGACCCAAGCCATAACAATGGCGAAGATCCCTTGTTGCTCAGACATACTGTAGAATCTACCGGGAAGACTTCTTCCTTTTAGAACTCTTAATGGGACAAGACAGTTTTGGAATAATTCCACGCTCACTGAATATGCTGAGTGTAGCCAGGGAATTCCCAAAATGGAGAGACTTCTTCATCCTCTGCCTTTACTGACATCATTTCCAAAGTCCACAGAGTTTCCTTGCTGACCTCTTCTCCCACAGAAGGAAGTTAGGACTCCTCCCTTGGGTCTGATCAGGATCCTCTGCCTGACTTACAGTCATGCTCTGAGGGTAGATCTGGCCCCTGTGGCTCCCAGCAGAGCCGTAGTTAGCTGCGACTTTGCCCCGTATTTTACCAATAGAGAAAGATGTCAGGAAGGTGAGCCTCCCATTTCTCAGAGCCCAGGAAGCACAACTGAATGCAAATGATTCCATGTTGACCTCGGGGAGTCCATTCTAGAGACGGAGTCTTCCCGAGGCCATCAGGAAGCCTCCTCCAAAATCAACAAGGAGACTTTCCTGTCGGGTCTCTCTTAATTCTGGGCATTGTCTTCTGGGGGCAGTCAAAGGTCTCAGATTCCTCATTTATGTCCTTTTGGAGGGACCCTCATGAATGGGGACAGTGAAGACCGACACAGTAATTAAGAGCCTGCATTAGATTGGATTCACTCAGACCTGGGTTCAAGCTCAAGACTTAGAGCTGTGCGACTTTGGAGAAATTGCTTAACCTTTCTGAGATTCAGTTCCTTTGTCAAACACATTAGAAGAATCTGGTACCTGATGAATTTCTGTGACTTGCTGATTGTCCAATAATTACCCTGTATTCATTCATTCAATAATTATTTATTGAGCACCTGTGACATGTCCAGCATGATTCCAGGCATTAGGGATACAGCCATGAACAAAAATAGATTTTTAAAAAAATCTGTCCTCTTAGGACTTATGTCTAGTGAGTAGAAATTGACAATAAACCAAATAAAGATCTTCCATATTATATTAGAAAGTCGTAAGTGCTATAGATAAGACTAAAGCGTGAACGAAAGATCAGAGATACGGGATGGGAGAGGGAGGTCTCTGTTATGTAAGCAAAGGTGGACGGCCATTGCTCAGGTGAATGGCGCTTACCAAACACTGTGCAAAGCTGTAGGAGAAGCAACCACCAGCTCATTTGGTTTGGGGAAGCTGTCGGGCATCCTGGGTCTCATCATACATGCAGAGGCAGGATTGGTACCTAGCTCTGCCCAGTGTCTGTTCTGCGGTGGGACCACCTGGTCCTCTAGTTGCCCCCATGTAACCATGGCAACGGGAAACGAATCAGGGAAGAGAGCATCCTTGGTTCCCTTCTGTGTAATGGGCCTGTTGCTGTAAACCTGTGCTCCATCCCTCCTGGGAGATGAGCAGCATCTAAAAGCAGACACACCTTGTGACACACCTCATCTCCAGTGTCACCTCCTCAGGGAATGGTGAATGTACAGGATGAGGGAGGGGGAGGAGTGAATCCCAACCCAAGCAGCTGATTCCGCTCTCCTTGTTGATACCCAGACTCGCCCTCCACCACCTTCTCCCAGCCCAAAACCAAGCCCTTGGTACCCCTGTGACCCCAGAAACTTTTCTGAGACCTGAGCATTGGCTGCGTCTATTTACTCATCATTAACCAAAGCACATATTTGCAGCTTATCCGTTTTTGAATTCAGTAAATGGAGAGACCAATCTCCCGCTGCCATGAATATTTCATCTTGGAGATGACTGCATAAATATTGCATTTGAATATTATGGCCTGGGACATCACATTAAAATTGCAAGACAGTGCTATTATCCCATATAATGGAACACGAGATTAAAAAGCTGGTCCAAGGAAGGAAAAAATTGGTAGTCCCCTCACCTACGTTTCTCTGTGTGTGTGTGTGTGTGTGTGTGTGTGTGTGTGTGTGTGTGTGTATGGTTTCCATTCAGTATGGTTTCCATGTAAGTTTTCATATAAGTTATCTAAAATTTAAAGTCTTAAGAATGGTTACTTGCACCAAATGGACATTAGTGCAAAATTAGCACTAGCCAGAGTTGAGGTAGGATTTTTTTTTTCGGTACTGGGGATGGAACCCAGGGGCATTCTACCTCCAAGCTACACCCCCAGCCCTATTTTTTATTCTTTCTTTTGAAACAGGGTCTCACTAAGTTGCGGGGGGCCTCACTAAGTAGCTGAGGCTGGCCACGAACCCGGATCCTCCGGTCTCAGCCTCCCAAGTACTGGGATTACAAGCGTGTGCCGCCACGCCTGGCTAGGATTTTATGTTTCTAAGATCCAACACTAACAGCTCCATTATGTATCCATGGAATGATATTGTGACTGTAGTGCACACTTGTCACCAAGCCACTTCCCAACACGAACCTGACTTTGCTAATAAGCTCAGATTCCGCCTGTGGAAAGATGTGTTAGGGAAAGAACCAGACCAGGGACATTGAATACTTGGGTCTTCTGGTTGGTTCTACCCTTGTGTGAGTCCTCTGTGTGTCTTCAGAAAAGTTGTCAGTCTTCTTTGGGCTCCCCTGTATGCACATGTAATGGAATGCCTGCCCCATACCCTCTTGCTAGGTATAACAGAGTGACTTATAGAATGCCACAGCTGTAATTCTGACTAGAGTCCTATGGGCAGGAGTCAGCCTAGAGATATGTTTTATTTAGCTAGAAACACATTTTCCTAAAGGGATTTTGAGAACGTGCATTTCCTACCTCTCTGCGGTCAGAATTGCCACTCCCTGATACCTCGTACACGGCCTCTGTTATCTCCCTGACCCCGGTAAACATTTCACGTGAAACCCGGACCTAGCCCACTTTGCAATTATGCTGAGGGGGAAGCTGCAACCCAGAGGGGACTCCTCATTTCTCAAAGTCACCAGGCTTGGGGACAGCCTTTTGGGAAAGTACCAAAACCTTGGCTAGAGGCCGTGTGGGTGGTGGCGTGTGGGGTGGAGAAGCCGTGGGGGTGATGTGGAGGAGCATTTGTACCAGAGTGGTATTGATAAGGGAAATCCAGGTTCTTGAACACACCTGTGCAGGGCGCAGCAGCCTGAGCAGAGACTTCCGGGCTGGAGACCTCGGGCTGCGAGCTCCCAACCGGATAACTTGTACACAGGAGCAAGAGGCTTATCCTCACTGTCTCCTGGAACCCCTGCCCCGGGGCCCAGTGCCGGCCTGGCGCACAGTAGGTGCACAGTGAACACTCGCTGAAGCCGGGCGTGGTAGCACATGCTTGTAATCCCAGTACTTGGGAGGCGGAGACCGGAGGATCCGGGTTCACGGCCAGCCTCAGCTACTTAGTGAGGCCCTCTGCAACCTAGTGAGACCCTGTTTCAAAATAAAGAATTAAAAAATAGGGCTGGGGGTGTAGCTCAGAGGTAGAATGCCCCTGGGTTCAATCCCCAGTACCGCAACCCCCCCCCCAATAAAAGAACACTCGCTGTGATGAGCTGGGAGTTTGGACACGGCCCGTCGGTCCTGCCTGCCCCGCACAATCCCACCTGAGATGATTAGATGAATGTACACTTACTAGAGCAGGAGGTGCTCACCTGGGAACTCATGGGGAGCACTCAGGGGACCTCGGGTAGGAAGCAAATAATATCTTTATTTTCTCCAAATTCGAACAGAAAATTAGCTGAGTATAGATACCAAACCGTGAGAGTACTACAGTTACTGAATTTGTCACCAGTAACAATCACATGTTTTCTTCCTTCCTTCCTTCCTTCCTTCCTTCCTTCCTTCCTTCCTTCCTTCTTTCTTTCTTTCTGGATTGAACCCAGAGGCATTCTACCTCTTAGCTATATATATCCTTAGCCCTTTTTTATTTCTTTTTCTTTTTTTGTTTGTGGTACTGGGGATTGAATTCAGGGATGTTCTACCTCCGAGCTACACCCCAGCTTGATTTTTTTTCTTTTTTTCTTTCAAAACAGGGCCTCTCTAAGTTGCTGAGGCTAGCCTTGAACCTGCAATCCTCCTGTCTCAGCCTCCCAAGTACTGGGATCACAGGCGTGTGCCACCGGGCCTGGCTTACAAGCACATATTCTTACTCACATTATAGCTGGTGCAGATACCTCTCAACATCATTATGTTACCGCATCTTCAGAATTTTACAGTAGTTAGGCCGGGGATGTAGCTCAGTGGTAGAGCGCTTGCCTAGCATATGCAAGGCCCTGGGTTCCATCCCCAGCACCCCCTCAAAAAAATTACAGTAGTTATTAGACCTGCCATGATATCTTGTTATTTAATGTGGTGATAAAGAAACACATGTAACATCACAAATCTGATATTTTTTCAAAATATTTTGTAACCCTCTATAGAATGTGTCAATCAAGAAGCATGTGTGGGCTGGGGTGTAGCTCGGGGTGGGGAGCTTGGATTTAAGAGCACTGTTCTGAGATTCTAAGATGGGGGCCCATTAACTGCATTCACCAAACTGCCAAGGCAGCCCTGGTACAAAAAGTTTCTTCGGAAAGTTCTATGGAGAGGAAGTTGCTATAGCAGATAATCACTGCCACCTGACAGGGCTGAGTAAGTCCTCTGTTCTGTCGATGCTCTGATGGCTTCATCTATAACATAACAATCTATAACAAGTGTACCTCCCTCTCAGGATGGAGTGCCTGGTTCAGAACTCCTGGCTCAGTTCCTGGCACACACTAGGTGCTCAATAAACGCAGTTGCTATGATGGTGTGGTCTTGTGTGGGCTCTGGGTAGAGTTCCCTCTTTCAGGGGACCTTGGCGCTCAGGGCTGCCTTGTGCCACCCAGGTTCATCCGGAAACAAGGCCTGGACCGGCTCTTCCTGGAGTGTGACGCTCACATGTGGCGCCTGGGGGACCGGCGGATCCCGGAGGGCATAGCTGTGGACGGCGGCTCCGACTGGTTCCTGCTGAACCGGAAGTTTGTGGAGTACGTGACATTTTCTACAGACGATCTCGTGACCAAGATGAAACAATTCTATGCCTACACCTTGCTTCCTGCCGAGGTGAGTCCCAGGAAAACTTCCCCAGGAGAGGTGGGGGCTGGCCCTGGCCTTTGGAGGGGCTCAATTTTGGGCAAAATGGTGCTGAGTTCACCTGGGTGATCCTCTAACATCCAGATAAAGATGGAACGGTGAGTCAGCCACCTGGGGACCTGGCTGCGATGGCAAGCCTCTGGTCTCCTTCCAGAGTGCACAGAGGCTATATGGAGTAGACACAGCGTCCCCACCAACAACCTGTACAGTGCCTTTGTGCGAGGTATAAAAGGCACTCAACTCCTACGGTTATAAAAAAAATCCCAATGTACTAATTCTGTTAGAACAAGATATTTGACTGCCCTTTTCCAGAAAAATGTTATAAAAAATGACAAGCCTCTGATATCTGCCATGTTGATGACACACACCCCCTTCCTGGAATTGTGCAGTGTACAACCTGCACAGCTGGATATGTCCACCCTTTCAGGGTATACCCACATCGACCTCTGACAGATCTCTGCAGTTGCCCATCATGTCACGGACCACCTTTTCCACACCAAGAATCCCTTTTCTCATTTGAATATGGTTCTGTCCCTTCCCGATAGAAAATAGTGTTGGCTTCTTTAATCACACCCCAGAAATCCAAAAGATCCCAGAGACAGCCAGCCAGGCGCTCCTGCACCTGCCCCCCTCGTCGTCAGCCATTGTGGTCACATGTTCTGAGCTCAGCCTTTCCCCTGAGGAAGATTTGAAAAGCTCCAGGGAGCCTGAAACCACTTTTCAGACTGCAGGGTGGGGAGCCCCATTGTGTAAGATTGCAGACCAGGCTAAAGGCTAGCCCAGGGTCGGGACCCAGCTCTAAAGTTCCCCCATCAACACATTGGCAGCCTTCTCTCTCTCTCTCTCTCTCTCTCTCTCTCTATATATATATATATATATATATATATATATATAGACTCAGAGCTTCTAGATTTATCTCTCCGACCTCCCATTCACTTTCATTCTAATGCCCAACTTCAGAAAGCCCCAGAGCCGGTTCCACATCTACCGAGCCTATGACATTTCTCATGAGGGGTCCACCTTTTCTCCCTGGCTGGGTCCCCAACTCTGGGCCACATGGGCTGTGCCTTTCTGCAGACAGCACATTTCACTGGAGGATTCCCACGTCTGTCACCAGTGTCTGGGGCAGTGCCCAGCTCTGGGGGCTGAATGCCCGCATCACTCCAGAGGGACAATGCGTTTGTCATCTCTGGGTCGGGTTTTGCTATTCTGCACACATGTTAAGTAATCATCTTTTAATCCTGTTTTCATGAAAATCACCTTTTCTCTCAATTCTGATAACCTCCTCATCCATTATTTTGCAGGGGATTTCGGCATCATTATGAAAGGGCACGGGGCAGTCGGTAATTGGGTTCTTTCACCCACTGCCTGATGGAAAATAGGCACCTCTGTAGGGCTGGAGACAGTTCAGGATGAAATCCAGGTTCCCTGGTGTGTCCCTGAGCCTCACAGGAAGGCCGGCAGGGAGCAGCGGGGGGAGCCGTGATTGCCACCCGCCCACTGAGAAGAAGTTCTCTGAGAGTTTGGTTAATTTCATGGAGATGCCCACCCCACTGCTGTAGGCAAAGCTCCAGGTACATCCGGCTCCCCTCCCTGGTCCCAATACACAAACACACTCAAACCCAGGGTCTGCTAGACCCCTCTTCTCCCATTCTTACATCTCTGTCTTGCCCTCCTTTTTCCCAGACACCTGCTGGGGACTGATTTAGAAGAAATCTGAAGGCTGTGCCCGTAAATTTGTAACAGGAGATGCATCCCCCAACAGCTTCCCTTAGGGAGCAGAGAGCAGGGGAAACGTATTCTCCTGGTCACTGGAATTGCTATAAGCAGTATTGAACTAGAAATGTCTCTCTTCCTCCCCCACCCTCCTCTCTCTCAATGCCTCAGCAGCTCCAAACACCCTGTCTCATGTCTGATCTCTGTTTTCACTCCCAACACTGCCCCTTTCTCGGGCTCTTGGAGAGGTTGCCCAAGAGTCCTAGGACTAAGGAGAAGCAATGGTACCTGGTTCAGCACCATGGACAGCGGGAACCCCACCCTTCCTTGGGTTGTAGCCATGCCTTGGTGGACCTGGGAATCCGGCCTCCCTAGCTCAGTCACTGGCACCAAGTTTCCTCATACCCAAAGCCCATTGGTTTCAGATCTGGCTCTTTACAAAGCAAGAGCTGTTTTGGCCCAAGGTTTCCTGGAAAATTGTCCCCATGTTTGCCTCTGGCCCCCATGCGTTGACATCCCCTAAGAGGCTTTTCCTGTCTGCTGAGCAGACTGTAGATGCCCTGGGTGATGACATGTCCTGAAATCAGATTCTAGGCACCGAGAGAGGACGACATTCAGAGCAGTCGACTCCTAGATAGAAATAAGCCACGCTGACGAAGCGTCTTGCTGCACCCTGAGTTGACAGGACCAGCAGCCAACCCTGTTTGCTTGTGGAAGGAACAGATGAATCCCCAGGAGAGCTCTTCTGCAGTTGGCTGTCCCCACAAGGGACTGCCCCCAGCCCCCCTGACGCACTTGGGGGAGGCTGGGAGAGGTCTCAGGCTCGGCCCCTCTCTCCCCTGCAGTCCTTCTTCCACACGGTCCTGGAGAACAGCCCCCACTGTGACACCATGGTGGACAACAACCTGCGCATCACCAACTGGAACCGCAAGCTGGGCTGCAAGTGCCAGTACAAACACATCGTGGACTGGTGCGGCTGCTCCCCCAATGACTTCAAGCCGCAGGACTTCCACCGCTTCCAGGTGAGCCCCCAGAGCACGCCCTCCCAGCAGACCTCTGCAGGCCTCCCGGGCTGGACCTGCAGGTCACCTTACCCATCAACGCCCAACCCGGGCTGTTGACAGTAATAGTAACAATATCAGCAACAGCCAGCGTTAATTGAGCACTTACTCCATTCCAGGGTTGTTCTAGCCATTTTATCTGCATAGATGCATTAACCCCACGACAGCCTTGCAATATATGTGCTATTGTTATTATCATTCTACCTCAGAGAAACTTAGGCATAGAAAGGTCACAAACCTTATTCAAGGTCACATCACCCAGGGACATCTGTTCCCAGGGACCATCCTCCTCCTCTCCTCTCTACTGCCTTTCAAGCAGAATTCCATGAAAGATTCATTAAAAACATATTTCTGGCTGGGCATGGTGGTGCATGTATCATGCCAGAAATCCCAGTACTTGGGAGGCTGAGACAGGAGGATCACAGGTTTGAGGTCAGTCTCAGCAATGTAGCAAAACCCTCAGGAACTTGGCCAGACCCTGTTTCAAAATAAAAACTAAATTAGGTCTGGGGGTGTGGCTCGGAGGTAGAATACCCCTGAGTTAATCATCAGAACAAAACAAAACAAAACAAAACCCCACGACATTTCTAAGTACAAACAAACACCTCAAGGGCAGAGTTTTTCAAAGCCGCTGGTGCTCTTAACGTTGTGACAAGATCTTCTGTTTTAGGGACCATCCTATGCACTGCGGGGTGTTCAGCAGTGACCCCGGCCTCCTCCCACTAGAGACCAATAACAGTTTCCAGCTGTGACAGCCCAAAATGTCTCCAAATGTTATAAATGTCCCCTGGCGGGAAACTCGCCCCTACCCTAGAACTGCAGCTCTGTAGTGGGGTCCAGAAATGTGTATTTTTGTTGTATTACACTTTGAAAACAATCTAATGTGCAGCCAGGTTTGGAAACCGCCGCGCTCTATGAACTCAAGGGGTAACGAGAGGCAGAAACGTCATTACCTTCGCAGCTGTCTCCGCACAGCCTAGCAATTTGCAGTTCTGCAGACGGCAGAGGCGGGAGGGTGGTAAAAGCTCATCTGCTTGCCTTGAGCCCCAAGGCTGCCTCAGCTCCCGGGTCCTGCCCAGGACGGTGGCCTCTTCCCATCCCCAGCTGTGCCCCTCCAGGTCAGCATGGCTTCCTCTCCTCTCCCCCTCACCACGCCCAGGCCTTAGCTTCAGACTGCACAAACAGCACCATGAAATGTCTAACCAAATCAGGTCCCCAGAACCAGCACGTGGAGACGGCATGCTGCTTCCCAAACCGCTGGCTTGGATGGACAGTGAGGACAACCGGTGCAGCGGTGCCAGGCTGAGAACCCGGCCACATGCCCCGTCCCTTACCCTGGCACATAACGGAAATGTCCGGGGAGGTCTGCTTCACTGGACTGGACGTCACCTCTGTTGGGCTTGGGGGAGACAGAGGCACAGAGGGATTAAATTTTCTTTCCGGTGGCCACACAGCTAGTGAATGTGGTAGGGCTGAGGGCAGGGTGTCCTACTCTGATATTTCTTATTGGGCTTTTCCATCAGCTATGGCTGCCATCCTGGTTTTGTGCCCACGCGGGCACAGAGTGCATGGCGGGTTTCGTCTGGTACTTTGTGTTCCTTCAAAGCCCCATCGAGCATCTTTAGCTGCCTCGTGTGTAGGACTCCTTTCAGGGCAGCTTTTGGTGGCAGATTCAGAGCTCCCCAGGGATCTTCCTGAGCCCTTGTTAATTTAGGCGGGAACTTGGGTGACATTTTGGCTCCCCGTTGTCCAAGCAGAAAGAGGGCCGCAGGGGGAATGTCTGACCTATTCAAAAGAAGAAATAAGACAGATGAAGGTCCTTGCAGAGGGCCTGTCATTGAGAGGCCCTGGTCACTTAGAGCAGGCGGCCCGGAGCCTCCGAGTGGTGGTTCCGGGGAGCGCGGCTCCTCCCAGGCTGCTCCTGGGCCGGCCGCAGCATTTGTATTCCGGCCCCAGCATCCCCGGGGACATTGTGGTCTCTGATAAAGCCAGGCTCGCTCAGAGACCGCATCATGTGCTCAAAGCGCTTTCTTTCACAGTAAACAAAGATCAAGAATACCCTCCAACATCTCACATCAAGAAACGGCTGCCTGTAAGGAACGCGGAGTTCTTGTTCAAAGAACTCTGAGGAAAGGAATGATAAATATAGAAACGTGCCCTTTTCGAAGATCAGGCTGTGGCCGGAGAATCGCAGGCAGGGAAAGGAGGCTGTCATGCCTCTGAGGCTGGTCTCCTGCCCCTAGGAATTGAAGACTCAGGCCCCCAGGTAGACAGGCACCTGCTAGCAAGTCAAGATGTGGTGATAAAATCACCTAGCGCTGGTGGCTGACAGCCTACACTAATGACCCACGGTGTTAAGAATGAGGAACCAGAGGCCCAGAGGGGTTGGGTAACTTGGCCAAAGACACACAGCTAGAAATGGGCAGAGGGCTTTTTTTTTTGGTACTGGGGATTGACCCCAGGGGCTTTCTACCTCTGGGCTACACCTCCAGCCCTAATTTATTTATTTATTTATTTACATATTTATTTATTTATTTATTTTGAAACAGGGTCTCTCGCTAGGTTGCTGAGAGTCTCACTACTTGCTGAGGCTGTCCTCAAAACTGGGATCCTCCTGTCTCAGCCTCCCAAGTACTGGGATTACAGGCATGTGCCACCACGCTCGACTGTAGCAGAAGATTTGAACTCAGGTTGCCTAGCTCCATTCAGTGCCATTGTAAAGGAAGCCATGTAACCCCTCCACCAAGAGAGGGGATCCCAGGGCCCATGAGGCAGAGGGGCGATGGGACGTTTAGAATAATGCCAAAGCTGTGTATTTTCAGGGGTGTCCAGTTTGCTCGGTCAGCAGGATCTTAGCCCGTGCAGTAGGAGAGCTGGGGTGTGGGAGTCATCAGACGCGGGCGCAGTCGCACGGCTGTGCGCGTGTTGTGCGTGTGGCTTCTCCATCTGAGCTCAGCGTCCTCATCTGTAAGATGGGAATAGAAATCCGGGCCCCGTTGTTGGGGGATTAGAGGTGATGACCCAGACCCAACCCCCTGCACGTAGGATGTGCTTAGTAGTTATTATCGTCATTATTGCTGCTATTAATCCACAATAGTGCGAACAGCACTAGACCCAAATTGAGCACCCTAATAACAGGCAGGCCGTGCTCAGCTCCCGAGGGACAGGGCTGTTTTATTTGTTGCTGCAGTCCTAGACCAAGGGTCAGCACGCTGCAGCCACAGGGCTCAAGTCAGCGCTGCTGGCTTTTGTAAATGAAGTTTTGCTGGAACCAGGCCACGGCCCTTCATTTTCTGTTTTGCCTATGGCTGTTTTCCTGCTGCAAAACAGAGCTGAGTGGTTCTGAAGCTATGCGCAGTTACCGTCTGCTCCTTTACTGGAAATGTTTGTAAATCCCCGCCCTAGAAACGGTGTCCGCTCAGGGAGAGAGCAGGTGCTCTGAAGTCTCTCTTTAGCCCTTGACCCTGGGTCTTATCCAGGCTCTAATCTGCTGTGTGTCCTTGGATAAGAACCTTCCCCTCTCTGGCCCATTTCCTTGAATGCTCAAGTTTTCACCAGTGGTCCTCAACCCTCCACACTTCATCATAACCACCTGGAAATTTTTTTTTTTTGGATGAACATTTCTGAGCTTCCCCTCCCCCCCAGAGTCTGACTCAGCAGGTCTGAAGAGGGACCTTGAATTGTGTGTGTGTGTGTGTGTGTGTGTGTGTGTGTGTGTGTGTTACTGTAGATGGAACCCAGGGGCATTCTACCTCTGAGCTCCACCCCCAGCCCTATTTTTTATTCTTTTATTTTGAAACAGGGTCTCACTAAGTTGCAGAGGGCCTCACTAAGTAGCTGAGGCTGGCCGCGAACTTGCAATCCTCCTGTCTCAGCCTCCCAAGTACTAGGATTACAAGCATGCACCACCACGCTCGGCTTTTATTTTTATTTTATTTTGTATTATTTCTGGTACTGGGGGGTTGAAACCAGGAGTGTTCTGCCTCCAAGCTACACCCTACATGCCCAGCCCTTTTTAATTTAATTAATTAATTTATTTATTAATCTATTTATTTATTAATCGGTACTGGGGATTGAACCCAGGAGCATTCTACCTCAGAGCTACACCTCCAGCCCTATCTATTTTTAATCTTTTTATTTTGAAACAAGGTCTCACTAAGTTGCTGAGAATCCTTCTAAATTACTGAGGCTGGTCTTGAGCCTGCGATCCTCCATGTCTCAGCCTCCCAAGTACTGGAATTACAGGCGTGCGCCACCACTCCCAGCTCTGAATTTTTCAAAGCTACTCGGGTGGCTAGCTACCCTCGCATTGTCCTCCAACCTTAGTAAACAAATGAATCACTGGAAAGCCAATAAAGACCCAAGTCTCTAAGCCTCAGTCCCGGAGACTCGCATCAGTAACTGCAGTGTCTGCCGCTGGTGAGTCCGCAAGTTGGCTTAGATGCCGGGAGGCACGAGGGAGCGGCGGGGACTGTGGCGAGCTGAAGAGCCCATGTTCCGTCTAGAGGGATAGCGGCTCTTACCTTCAACCAGTCGTTCCCACAGAGGAGTCTGTGCCTGGGGTTGCCAGATCTATTGCTCATTAAAGGAAAGCCAGTAATTATTTCTGTGAATCTTCCCCTTTTTAAATGTTGCCTGCTCATTCAATTTTAAAATGTTCTGCTGGCCAAATAAAATACATCTGCAGGCTGCATTTGCCCGAGATGACTAGGCTGTGACCTTTGCTAAATGATTTCTGAGATCCAGCCCAACTATGAACATCTAAGATTTAATTTATTTAATAGTCATTCAAATGATGAGTACTAAATGCCCGTCATTGCTTTTGTGTGTTTGTGTGTGTGTGTATGTGTGTGTGTGTGTGTGTGTGTGTGTGTGTGTGTTACTGGGGATTGAACCCTGGGCATTCTACCTCCAAGCGACACCCCAGCCCTTTTTTATTTTTTATTTAGAAACAAGATCTCGCTAGGTTTTACTGAGAGTCTCACTAGGTTGCTGAGACTGTCCTCGAACCTGCAATCCTCCTGTCCCAGCCTCCTAAGTACTGGGGTGACAGGTGTGCACCACCACACTCGGCTCTACCATTGTTTTCAATACTTTACAGAGATTAGCCCATCTGGCCCTCCTTCCTCACTCCCTTGATCATTTTCTTTCTTTTTTTTTTTTTTTT
>PVJS01045070.1:0-16393 GCA_004027185.1 Glis glis
GTGTGTGTGTGTGTGTGTGTGTGTGTGTGTGTGTGGTGCTGGGGATTGAACCCCAGGGTGTTCTACCTCTGAGCTACACCCCCAGCCCTATTTTATTTTTTTATTTTGAAACAGGGTCTTACCAAGTTGCTGAGTCTGGCCTTGAATCTGTAATCCTCCTGTCTCAGTCTCCAAAGTACTGGGATTACAGGTGTGCACCACCACACCTGGCTAGCATCAATTTAAATATCTCTGACGTTTTTACTGGAGTCATAGTGAAACTATATTAACACGTTTATGCTAGTAAAGGTCTCAGTCCATGAACGGCACTATATCTAGTTATGCATATTTTCTTTAATTTACCTAAATGATGCTTTACGGTTTACCTTGAAGAAGTCATGAATATCTTTCATTAAATTTGGAATTCAGTATTTTACCATTTCATTCTTTTGTAAGTGGGAACATTATTTAATTTGATTTTCTAAGTGTCTGTTACTGGGATACAAAAAATGCAATTGATTTTTATATTGATTTTGCATCCAAGTTTCCTTACCAAATTTACCTATTGATTTAAAAAATTATCTCTATTTAAAATATATTTGTCTGCATATTTCATCATGTCATCTGCAAACAAAGACAGTTTTGTTTCTTCCTTCTCAGTTTTTAAATATATTTTGTTCCTTTATTATATCGGCTAAGACTCCAGTACGATGTATAATAGAAGCGGTGATATTGGACATTTTATATAGCATTACCAAAACTCAGAAAGATAGCTTTCAATGTTTCACCATTAGGCTTGATATTTGCTGTAGATTATTTTTGTAGGTATTTCACAATAAGCTAATACGCTTCCTTCCCAGTTATAGTTTTCCATGATCATTTTACTGAACGCTTTTGGTGAGTGGACTGAACCAAAGATCTCTCGAGTGCTACCTACGTGCTCTACCACCTGGCTACACCCCTAGCTCCACATGCCACCCTCTCAGATGAGCCAGGGAGGGGTCTCCTCAGCGAGAAAGCATATGCCAAGGCTCAGAGCCCAGGTTAAGGAGGGAAATGAGCTTTGGAATTCAGGAGCGTGTGTGTATACCTCGACGTTAGCACGCCACTGGAGTTCCAATCCTGACTGCCCATGCCACATTTTAACTGCATAATCCTGGGCAAATCTCTCCGCTTCTTTGAGCCACATTTTTCTCATCTCTATACTATCAATCATTAAGGAATGTATCTCACAGTGACAAGGATATAGTGCTAATGTAAGGAACGACTCCATCTCATACCTAGGATCTGTGAGGTTCCAGAAATTAGCAACTTCCCCTCTCATAATAGTATCAAATGCCATTTCTTGGCTCATTTCCTTAAGTATAGCTGGAATGACATTGTGATTATTTTCCTGAACATTGGGCATCTTTGGGATGACCTACCAGACCTAGGGACTGGGGTGTCCATGGGAAGCTCCCAGGGTTCAAAACTTAAGGAGGCACTGACACTCAGGTGCTGTTCCTGCACTATCACTGGCCTGAGAATCAGCGCCCCCTTAAATCCTGCACCCTGGATAAAATTGCTTGCTCCCTCCTATCTGGACGGGGCACCTTCACCGCATTAAAGCTGTCCTATTATAACTCTCTTCAAATCACCGGAGCCTGCATGACTGCACGGATCGGGATAACAGGGGGAGAGAGAAAAGGGCACTCATTATTTCCTTGTCTCTGA
This sequence comes from Glis glis, assembly GCA_004027185.1. Classification (NCBI taxonomy): domain Eukaryota; kingdom Metazoa; phylum Chordata; class Mammalia; order Rodentia; family Gliridae; genus Glis; species Glis glis. The sequence continues at coordinate 1,693 of PVJS01045070.1, forward strand.
CCAAAGCTGGGGGCTGATCCTCTCTCCACCTGCTACTTATCTCCAGCCTGCTTCGTAGAGATTTTCTTAAATCCCCACACAGCCAATTTCTTGACAATGATACTGGTAATAGCTGCTAATACTCAGTGCATACGATGGGCGTGTGCATCCTAAGCTGTAAAAATGTCATGTTCTTGACCCGTATGAAGTAGTTTGAGCGACTGATGAATCAGGGGCTCTTGAAGTTAATGGGGTTTCCTGGTGGACAGTCCCCTTTCCCTGCCCAACATTTTACCTTGTGGACTGCAGAATTGTGGACAGCTTTTTTGCTGACCTGGAACTGATTCAGGAAGGGTTGGAGAATTTCTCAATATCTGTGTGCATAGACATGGAATCGTCATGCCAATAGTGTTAGGAATAAGTCCTGCTTCTGATCCCTTATTCGGTGCCAGAAATGGCCATTTTTTCCCCTTTAACCACAGCCTCAGCTCCATAGGGAGGGGCTATTCATATTCCCACATTGCGAGCGAAATAGCCACTAGCTATCTATGACGCTTTCTATCTATGCTCTGTCTTTGAAGTTACATGATCTTCTAGCAGCAGAGGCTACTGCTACCCTCATTCCCATTTCACAGATGAGACAAATGGAGATTTCTACTATCCCACCATCAAAAGGACAATATGTAGCCAGGCAGGGTGATGCACACTTGTAATCCCAGTACTTGGGAGGCCGAGACAGGAGGATTGCAGGTTTGAGGACAGTCTCAGCAAGCAGTGAGACTCTCATCAATCTAGCAAGACCCTGTTTTAAAATAAAAATAAAAGTAGGGCCGGGAGTTTAGCTCAGAGTTAGAATGACCCCAGGTTCATCCCCAGCACCACAAAAGCGGGGGGGGGGGGGACAAGATATGAGCAAGCCAGGGATCTCCTTTAAACATCTGTGTTTTAAGCTGGGCATGGTGGTGCATGCCGGTAATCCCAGTACTTGGGAGGCTGAGTCTGGAGGACTGCCTGTTGGAGGCCATTCTCCCAGCAGAGAGCTGTACTCCCCTACCCACTGATGCTTGGCTTGGCCACCTGTCTTAGCCTGCTAACACACATGACAAAAACGGTGACAAAATACCTGAGCAAAAAAGAAAACAACTTCAATGAAGAAGAGTTGACTTTGGCTCATGATGTCAGAGGTTTTAGGTCATGGTCTGCTCAGCTGTAGCACTGGATGAGGCAGAGCGTCCTGGCAGAGGGCAAGATGGAGAATTGCTGCTCAGGAAGGAGAGAGAGGGGGAGAAAGGGAGAGAGAGAAGGAGCTGGGGAGATTACAGCCCTCGTGATTCACTTTTATCATCTCTGAACATCAATCCATGAGCTCTTTCAGGGGACAGTCTATGTCTAAAACCATGTCAACCTCCCCATCGTCCATGCAGCTGTGAATCCTTCAAGAGATTCAGCCACAGATGAGATCAGAGGCCTCCTGATCCAATCACTCCTCACCTCTGAACATGGCTGCCTTTGAAACCAGACCTTCAACCCAGGATCCCCTGTGAGGTGCTTCATATACAAGCCATGGCACCTCGGGACTTGCCTCAGCAGATGTGAGCAGACTGGCAGGATCTCATGAGATTCCAGGAGGCACCACAGCTCTGCCTGCTCTTGCTCTGATGTGAGCACTGGAGGAGCCTGTGCGGGGTCCCCACTACCCCTCCAGCTTGCAGATACACCTGCACAATGTAACAAAGACCAATGCATAGAGAGCCCTTCCGTCACCCCAGAAAGCTGCTCACACCCTATTCCAGAAAACACCAGCCTGTCGAAAGCAGTTACCGTTTCTGACTTCTATCACCTGAGATTAACTTTGCATATCTTCAACTTCATAGACATGAAAACCACAGAGTATTTTTAGCCCTCTCTTTCCAGAAGTGAGACATTTCTGTCTAACAAAGGAGCCACGATGGAGGAGAAGGAAGAGGAAGAAGAAGAAAGAAGAAGAAGGAGAAGGAAGAGGAGTAATAGGAAGAAGGAGAAAGAAGAAGGAGGAGGAGAAGGAGGAGGAGGAAGAGGAGGAAGAAGGAGAAAGAAGAAGGAGAAGAAGGAGGAGGAGGAAAGGGAGGAGAAGGAAGAGGAAAAGGAGAAAGAAGGAGGAGGACGACGACGAGGAGGGCAAGGAGGACAAGGAGGAGGTAGTGTTGTGACCTCTGTACTACCTCTTCAAGGTACTCATGCTTAGAACCCCATGCAGCATTTCAATGGAGATGGGACAGGGGACAGTGAGGTTATCATCTGAGAGCTGGTGAGTGACACTTAACAGCTGCATGTCAACTGCCAGTCTGTGTCAATGGTCTTTGGAACTGATGTGCAATTAATAAAACTACCGAGGAAAGTAGGCTGATCTGAACAGATTGCAAAATGAGGGTTTTGCAACCTACCATTACATCGTCAGGGGCCAACTGTTCTCACAATTATGTACACTAATTTGGTGATGCTAGCCCAAACCAGGAAAAATAATCTCCTTATGCAAAATGCATGCAATTAATAGAGATGAACATTTTGCTCATCCCTTCTGGCCCTCCCCAAAACTAATTATATTTATGCCCTTTAATTCATGCACAGTTTTTTTTATATACAAATGTAATCATGGTTTGGTAAACTCATAACCAACTGTTGAACAGTGATGCCAATCACATCTTGTCTGCTATGACTGGCAAAGCATTTCATTAAAATGGGTTTTGCACCAAGATTCGCCCAGTGAGTCATGTCTCTGAAAACAGAACAAGGCTCCAGACACACCAGGTACTTCTTGTTCCCAAAGGAAGGAAGGGGACAGGATGATAATGAACATAAAAGTATCTCTGTTATGGTTAGAAAATGTCCCCTGAAGAGCTCATGCATTAAACTTCAGGGTTGATATAATGAAGTCATGAGGGTTGTAATCTCATCAGTGGATAAATCCATTGTAATGGATTTACTGGGTGGTCACCTAGGCAGGTGAGGTGTGGCTGGAGAAGGTGGATTCCTGGGGGTGTGGCCTTAGGGATTGTGCTTGTGTCTTTTAATCCCTTTGCTTGCTGGCTCTCTCTTGCTTCTGGCCTCCATGATGTGAGAGCAGAGCCCTTGCTTTCTCCCTCTCTCTGCTTCCTACCACCATGCCCTGAGCTCCGCAGACCCAGCCTCACATGGACTGAACCCTGAAATCTCCAAAAACTGTGAGCAAATCAACCTTCCTTCCTCTAAGTTGTGTGGTAAGTTTTTTGGATGACAGTAGTGAGAGTCTTGACCGAGACAACCTCAAAATAGAAATCGCAGAGGTCTTTGTTCTGTTTCTTCCTCTTATAATTTGTTCTGGAAAGAGTAATGGAAGCATCCGCTTTGCAGACATAGCTCAGGTTGCAAGGAAACAGCTCCAGAAGGGCTCTTAGGAGACGCCTTGGTAGCACTGCAGTCATTTGGCCAGGTGCAATGTTCTTCCACATACACCTGCCTCAGAACCTCCAGGAGAGCTTGGTGGGAGGATGTGTCTGCAAAGATGGCAGAAAACATCCTCAAAGTGTGCTCCAAGCTATAAAAGACCTCATAGAGGCAAACAGCTCACCTGTAGCATCTCATGATGTTCATGGTACACATTTAAATAGAAGGAGGGAAACATAGCCTGACACTCAATTTCCTTCTAGTTAAAAAAAATCATTTGCAATTAATCTACCTGTTTGGCTGTATTTTCTCCCAGGTGCCTCACTGTGCAAAAGGTTAACCAAGGAGGGTTGTTATGGATCATGTCTCCCCCAGGGGCCTCATTTCTCACTCATCTTTTGCATCCTATAAGACCTTCCTGAGCAGACGGTTACTTGGACACATGTAGATAATGGAGACTGTTGTTTTTTGTTTGCTTATTTGTGGGGTTTTTTTGTTTGTTTGTTTCTCTGTGTAGAGATTTCTGGGGGTGGAGGGGCAAGAGGAACTACTAATTTTCACTGCCTTTTAAAAATACATCTATCTCAGTGTGTGGTGGTGCATGCCTGTAACCCCAGTACTTGGGAAGCTGAGACAGGAGGATAAACAGGTTCCAGGCCAGCCTCAGCAACTTAGTGAGGCTCTCAGCAACTTAGTGAGACCTGTTTCAAAAATAAAAAAATAAAATAGGGCTGGATGTATAGCTTGGAGGTAGAATGCCCCTGGATTCAATCTCAGTACCAAAAAAATATTCATCTGTCATGGGCCTTAGAAATGTATATGCAGACTGATAAAGAAAAAACTCCAAGACAAAGGAGGCCTCCCCATTCTGACCTCACAAGAGTCAGGTTATTTCTATAGTAAGTGAAGGTTCAGGATCAGCAAGATACACAGTAGGCTAATTGTGAACCTCCTGTGTTATAGCAAACATATTTTTTCCTGTAATAATTGCCTTTTCTCTCACAAACATGTAGAAGCTGTCACAATATTTCACACAGGCTAGTCTTGGCACTGTTAAAACAAACATGATTTGTTATTCAGATAATTTCTTTGCCCTTCTTTGTAAATGGCCTGAGAGAGCCACTTGGTTTTATGTTCAAAAAGTACAGACCAGGGGACTCTGACAACATGCTCACTGCCTTTGTCCTAAAAACTGACCACACAACTTAGAGGAAGGAAGATTTATTTTCTCACTGTTTTTGGAGATTTCAGGATTCAGTTCATGTGAGGCTGGGTCTGCAGAGCTCAGGGCATGGTGGTAGGAAGCAGAAAGAGGGAGAGAGCAAGGGCTCTGCTCTCACATCATGAAGGCCGGAAGAAGAGAGAGCAAGCAAGCAAGGGGATTCAAAGACAAAAGCACAGTCCCTAAGGCCGCACCCCCAGGACCCACCTTCTCCAGCCACACCCCACCTGCCTAGGTGACCACCCAGTAAATCTATTACAATGAATTTATCCACTGATGAGATTATAACCCTCAGGACTTAATTACATCAACTGAGCACTAATACATGAGCTCTTTAGGGAACTTTTAATTTATTTATTTATTGGTGCATTGTAATCATACATCTTGATGGGTTTCAGGGTGGTAGAAGTATACATGCACACATCAGTCAATTAGCCCTCCCCCAATTCCCACCCCCATTCCCTCCCCTTTCCCTCCTCAGCATAGTAGTTGACTACTCAGCATAGTAGTTGACTTTGATAAGTTTGTGTATGTACGTCCTGTGCATTACAGTGTTTTCCTCTTCCCCCCTCACATCTCCCTCAGTTAGGTCGCCTTCTTTACTCATCTGAGGTTTTCTCCATCTTTGTCTAGAGTTCTTCCTATGCCCTATTCTCCCTAGCTTCTGCATATTAGGGAGACCACCCGACTTTTCACTTTTTGTGACTGACTAATCTCACTAAGCATGATGTTCTCTAATTCCATCCATTTCCCTGAAAATGATGTAATTTTGTTCTTCTTGATGGCTATGTAAAATTCCATTGTGTATATATCCCATAGTTTTGTAATCCATTCATCTGTTGATGAACATTTTTATATCTAACCATAACCCCAGGCATAGCTATAATCTAAGTATTATAGTACTTGGTGTATAAATAGGCACCAATATTTTCCATATCTCTCTAAAATGGTGAAAATCCAGCCCACATCCTCTCCTGTGTAAGACTCAACATAGCAGGCCTGAGACTATGTTCCTGAGGGGTCCTGGGCTGGTATGGGAGAAGGTGATCTACCATGCCTGAACTATCAAAATAGTGGGGTTTACGCTGGATGATCTACTGTGCACGAACTGTCAAAATAGTGGGTTTTCACTGGATGCCTGCTTTCTTTGTGGGCATCTGGAGTTTTAGCATGTGGCAGACAGAGGATGCCCACGTGATCAGTTCCCATTGAATGCCGTGGGCCCTGGGTCTCCAGTGGGATTCCCTGGCAGCCATGGCAGGTTGAGCATCTCATTGTGAGGAACCCAGCATGTCCTACATGATGGCACTGGGAGAGGACTCAGGAAGCTTGGGTCTGGGCTCCCCCAGGCTTCACCCCACACCTGTCCCTCTGCTAATCCTATTTCCTATCTTTCTTTTGTGATAAATCACAGTCAAGAGGGTGACTGTCTACTGAGTCCTGTGAGACACCATAGTGAATCATGAGAGCTAGGGGTGAACTCGGGGACCCCAAAACATCACCCCATAAAATGCTGAGGATAGTCCCCCACTTTTCAAAGGTTCCTCAGTAAGCTGCTGGCTAGAGCTGGGAACAGTGGCACACACCTGTCATCCCAGCAGCACTTGGGAGACTGAGACAGGAGGATTGTAGGTTTGAGGCCAACCTCAGCAACTTAGTGAGACCCTGTTTCAAAATAAAATAAATAAATAAGAATAAAAAGGGCCAAGGGTGTAGGTAGAATGCCTCTGGGTTCAATCCCCAGTACCAAAAGAAAAAAAAAAGGAAAGAAAGAAAAAGAAAAGAAGTTCTGTCTTTAATTAAATAATTAGATCATTGTTAAAGACTTAAGTAAGTAATTCCATTATAATGAATGGCCAAGGTTATCATAAAGGATGTGAGAGAAGAGGCACCATAGTTTCTAGTCTTCCACTACACATTTCCTAAGTTATTATTGGGAAACAAAAAAATTCCAGATTCACCTCCCAGCAAGTGTTACTTCTGCATTTGCCAGATGCCCCACTGCTCACAGAGACAGCGAGTGGACACCCCACAGGCCCTGCCATTCTACAAGGTCGCACGGCATTGTGGGAAAGAGGACACCCTGCCCCCTGGGGTCGAGTTCATGCCTCATCCCCTATCATGTGGCCTTGGGGGAGTTATGGAACCTCTTTCACTCTCAGTTACCTCTGCTTTTAGTGAATACCAGCCTCGACCCCATCAGGTGGTCATAAACAATTATTAGACGTGACGGAAAGGACTTAGCACTGTGCCTGACAAATAGCACCCAGTAAATGTCATTGGGCATTATCATTAGTCTTATTACCTGTCCCCTTCACAGCTCACATGGCCCCTGGACCAGCCAGGTCGAGTTATCACAGTAATCTAACATACCTGCGTGGTGGTGCACACCTGTAATCCCAGTACTTGGGAGACTGAGACAGGAAGATCATAGGTTTGAGACCAGCCTCAGCAAGTTATTAAGGCATTGTTTCCAAATAAAAATGAAAATAGAGCTGGGGGGAGAGGTATAGCTCAGAGGTAGAATGTCCCTGAGTTCAATCCCCAGAACCACACACACACAAAAATGCCTACGTTCACAGCGTGTGGTTTTCTTAAACCAGGTGTAAGAAACAACACACCAAAGACTCCATTATTTTACCACACAAGTGTATTAAAAAGTTGAAGATTTGCAAATAGGATTTCAAATATAATCTATTTAGCCAGGCACGGTGGAGCATGACTGTAATCTCAGTTCTTGGGAGGCTGAGACAGGAGGATTGAAGATTTGCAGCCAGCCTTGGCAACTTAGCGAGACTCTGTTACAAAATAAAAAATAAAATAGGGGTGGGGATGTAGCTTGGAGGTAGAATGCCCCTGGGTTCAATCCCTGGTACCACTAATAATAATAATAATTAATAATAATATTAGTAATAATAATCTATTTGGCAATTTCAATTTTTACTTGGTAATCCTAAATTATTCTCAAGGGATTTCATGAAGAAAATGCCTGCTAGAATTTCCTTATTAAGAAAAATGGAGGATGTTTAGGTACATTGTTCCGGTTCATAATAGTAATGAATTTGAGAGATCAAGAAGGCTGGAGGGGTGGACAACATTGTCACATTCCAGACCTTCAGTAGGTCTCATCTGGAAAACAATTGAAAGAGGACTACCCCCAGGGAACACCCAAAAGGTCAATAGAAAGCAAGTGAACTTCTTTATTCAAAATGATGGAGAGGAGAGTCAAGTCAGGCATGGTGATGCACACTTGTAATCTCAGTATTTGGGAGGCTGAGACAGGACCATCACAGGTCAAGGTCGGCCTCGGCAACTTAACAAGGCCCTCAGCAACTTAGGAATACCCTGTTTCAAAATTAAAAAAAAATAGGGCTGAGGGTATAGCTCAGAGGTAGAACACCCCTGGGTTCAATCCCCGTACCCCCACAAAATGATGGAGAAGGAGACAGGTGAAGAGATAGAGGCAGGTAGCTTCCCTCTTCCAACAAGAGGAGAGACCCTCCACTGGGCTCTAAGACTAATACTCCTTTACATTTCGGCTCCATGGCTTACAAAAATGAGAGACTTTGATGGATGACTTCTCTTAGCCTTACATCACCAAAAGATGTTGATAAGTGTGATAATTAACCAACTATGTGTGAACTTGCTGACTTGATTCTGACATCTCTCTACTTTGTGAATGACTCTTCTTACTGGTTGGTGTCTCCTAGGCCCGTCTGATGCGTCTTGTGTCACTTGTATCCAAACACATTTTTTAGATGATTGCTACTGGTGTTATTTTCTTTCCTTAAATTGGCTCAAATTGTAGGGGAGCTCTTGATAGCAATTAGTGAATGTCACTACAAATAATCATGCCAGTAGGTTAAGTGATTATTTTACCCATGGGCACAAGCTCTCTTCTCCCAGATGTGTCATGCACTTCTACTACATGTTGACAGAGTTCTGGTCCCTTAAGGCTCTGCACTGGGCATGGGAGGGACAGACAATGACAGTCTTTTCTCTTGTTCTTATGGGACTCTGTGGATGAGACCCATGGATGATGGCTCAGTTTATCAGGGTCACTAGCCAGGTGGTGCTTCCTGATGCCACCATAGTCATGTCCCTGGTAAAAAGCAACACTACTTTTCTGTTTCTCTTAAAAGGAAACTTCAAGTCAGGCATGGTGGTGCACACCTGTAATCCCAGTACTTGGGAGGCTGGAACAGGAGGATCACAGGTTTGAGGCCAGCCTCAGCAACTTATTGAGACCGACCCTCTTTCAAAATAAAAAAATAAAATGGGGCTGGTGGTGTGCCTCAGAGGTAGACTGCCCCTGGGTTCAATCCCTAGTCCAAAAAGAAGGAAATTCAACTTTAAGTTTTAATATAGGACTATGTTATAGGAAGAGCCTTCCAAATACCTTCAGTTACTGTTTAGCTGAAGGGAAAGGAGACATCTATTATTTTTTCCAGTCTTCACATTGAGAATTCTTCTAGGGAGAATTTTGGAAAACTTCTATAAGTTAAGGAGTCTATGAGGAAGACTGCTCTATAGAAATACAATCTATTTGTATATATCGATCTTATATCCCGCAACCTTGTTCAACTCATTTATTAGCTCTAGTAACTCTTAATGTAGATTTCATAAAATTTCCTACGTAAATAATCACATCTCACAATAAAGACAACCCCCAATCTGGATCTATTTTATCTGCTTTCTTACTTTATGGCACTGACTAAAGCCTTCAGTACCCTATTGGAGAAAAGTAGTGAAGAGGGTCATCTTTCTTTGTCCTCAATCCCAGCAGGAAAGTATTCCATGTTCATCATTATGTATGATATCAGCTGCAGACCAGCAGATAACACTTTTCAAGCTGAGCAAATTCCTAATTTTCAAAGTCTTTTTTTTAATCAAGAACAAATGTTGGAGCCAGGCATGGTGGTACACACCTATAATCCCAGTACTTGGGAGGCTGAGACAGGAAGATTACGGGTTTGAGACCAGCCTCAGCAACTTAGCAAGACCCTCATCAACTTAGCAAGATCCTGAATAGGAATTGCCAAGTTCCTTCAGCACTTCTATTGGGATGACCAAAAGTCCCTTCTGTTTTCATTGGTCCGTTTGTTGAGTCACACTGAATGGTTTTCTTATGTCAAACCAACCTTGCATTCCTGAGATACGCATCACTTCCTCATGGTATACTTTCCCCCTTTTATTTGGTATTGAATTCTTTTTGACATATTTTGCACCCATCTCTACATTTTTATATCTACAAGGAAAATCTGTCCTGTAATCTTTCCTTGTAATATTCTGGTATCGGGTGTACTAGCCTCATAAAATGAGTCAGGAGGTACCCACCCCCTTATACACAGGCACTCATTTATGTGGATAAAAAATGTTTATAAAACGCTGGCCATAGCAGTGCATACCTGTAATCCCAGTACTTGGGAGGCCGAGCCAGGAGGACTGCAGGTTGAAGACCAGCTTCAGCCTCTTAGAGAGACCCTCAGCAACTTAGCAAGACCCTATTTCAAAATTAAAAAAAAAAAGGGCTGGGAAGTGTTGCTTGGTAGTAGAATATCCCTGGGTTCAATTCCCTGCACCAAAAATAAGAGAAAGATTGGTTTAAAAAGCATTGTTCTCTCCACTAACCTGCTCTCTCCTCTCAAACTGTGCATCTTTGTAGAGAAGAGCTCAAAGAAAGGATTCTCTAAAGGTCTTCCTGAGCTCAATATTACATGGCCCTCCATTTAAGCTCTAATTAGGATTTCTGAATTACAACAGCTTTAATAAAACCAAATGCAGACTGCACAGACCCAGTAGACTCATAGCATTAACTTTATGTGTCCTTTGAAAAGATTCCCAAACCTGTGACAGTATCCTTGCACACATATGCAGAGCCCTTTACAGTGACATCCGTGAATTATAATGGTACATGGGTCACTGTCCATTGTCAGCCCTGTAGCAGTTACTATTCCTCTTTGCTCCCAGTAGACTCTAAATCCTGTTCCAATATCTACTCCTCTCACATGGAACCATGAGATGTGGGCAAGCTCATTCTAATTAGAGTTGACTTAATTGGTGCAATAGCCATTAGTTCTCATTGGTATTGATTGGCTCACAAATAGGTAAGTGACTTTGTCATTGGCCAAAGAGAAGGAATTCCTGCTAGGAAGAACCTGGTGAAAAAAAAAAATTTTTTTTGTGGTACCGGGGATCGAACCCAGGGGTGTTCTACCTCCGCGCTACACCCCCGGCCCTATTTTTATACTTTATTTTGAAACCAGGTCTCTAGAAGTTGCGGAGGGCCTCACTAAGTACAGAGAGAGAGAGAGAGAGAGAGAGAGACAGGGAAAGAGAGAGAGAGAGAGCTGAGGCTGGCCGCGAACCCGGATCCTCTGGTCTCTGCCTCCCAAAGTACTAGGATTACAAGCGTGCACCACCATGCCCAGCCTGGTGAAAAATTTATTAATTCCATAGAAAGTGTAATGGCTTGGATCTAGAAAGCCCTGCTAGCCCACACGGAAACAAGGCAGCCATATTGGAAGCAGGGCTTGGTTGTAAATCCATTGTCGTGGATTTATCTGGGTGGTAACCGAGGCAGGTAGAGTGTGGCTGGAGATGGTGGGTCCCTGGGATATGGCCTTGGGGATTATATGTGGTCCCTGATCCCCTTGCACTCTCTCTCTCTCTCTCTCTCTATCTATCTATCTCTTGCTTCCAGCCTCCATGATGTGAGCACCATCCATGTGCTCTCCCTTTCTTCACTTCCCCCCGCCATGCCCTGAGATCCGCCGTCCCCTGCTTCACATGGACTGAACCCCCAAAATCTCCAAGGAAACCAGGACCAAATAAATCTTCCTTCCTCTAAGTTGTATGGTCAGTTCTCTGGATTATAACAGTGAGAATGTTGACCGGGACAGGGAGTCTTGGACATAATTCCTCTTGTTTCTGTGGATGTCGTGTCTAGATGTGATACCTGGTTCTACTTCAGCAGTCCTCCTACCTGTGTGAGAATGGGAGAAATGCCCAGGTGGGTAGACCAGAGAAACAGGCAGAGCCTGATCCTTGACCACACCGCTGAGCTCCAGAACAGCCAACTCCATTACCTGGGCAGTCTACATTTCCTGGTACCAGGCAAGGGAAGGTTCCATATTATTTAAAAAGATTCGAGTTGGGATTATATTATGTTCTTAGATCTGATTCAGCCATATGCAAATTTTCAACCTCATTTATAGAGGAGCATCTGAGATACTCCCCTGGTATCAGTACAGCATGCTGGTGGTGGAGCTAGGAATCTACCTTAGTTGTTTTGTCTTCCAATCCACCACAGAACAGAGGGGAGGAAGATCAAAAGTGAAATCTTTAAATAAAATGGTGGTGAGTGACCGAAACAAAATTGCGTTACGTGCTGTAGAATTTTTTTTTAGAGGAATGGATAACATCTAATCCTTTATCTTATCTTTTTTCTCTGGCTTCAATCTGGCTCTCATTCCAGCTGTTAGATTGAATTCTCAGAAAGAAGATAAATTGGAAAATGGGATTCTAACACTTTTTTTTCTTTTTTAATTTAACTCTTACATCCTGTCCCTCTTTTCGCTGATATCTCTGATTATTCGCTGGTTCTGAGGGGTTGGATTTCAAAAACTTTTGACCCATGGAAAACTGGTTCACCATCGTGCCTTAGAGAGCAGCATCAAACCTCACTTCTGTTTGGAAACGCGCATCTGGGGTTCACCCTTGTGTTCCTTTTTTAGGCAGAATGAGTTCCCTTGATCACCCCATTCTCTTTCCCTGAGCATCAGCCTGTCTCCTCCATGCAACTAACCTGTTACAGGAAACGTGTCTCTGTTTCTGAATGCGAAGGACAACTTGGGATGGAGATGTGATTATCGGTCTAATTGTCAGTCCTTTTGAAGTCTTCCTTAAATCCGGCCACATCAACGTCTTCTCCCAGACTCTTCCTGGGGATAGCTGAGTGGGCTGGACCTGATGTAGAGGGACTGCAAATGGCTGGCTCCCCCTATGGGATCCAGGGTCAGCGCCTGAAGAAATCCATGAACTTGGGGTGACAAGAATGTGTCCTGTAGGTCCCCAATTATGGCAATGCCCACTTTGGTGGGGATGTTGGTAATGGGACAGGTTGTGTGGTATGGGGACAGGGGTCTATGGGAACTCTATAGTTTGCATTCAATTTTAAAGCTCTACACAAGAAAATGTATTCATTAAAAACCCCACAGAAGCCAGGCATGGTGGTGCACGCCTGTAATCCCAGTACTTGGGAGGCTGAGACAGGAGGATAATAGTTTCAAGGCCAGCCTTAGCAACTTAGCAAGACCCTCAACAACTTAGTGAGACCCTGTTTCCAAATGAAAAATAAAATAGGGGGCTGGGAGTGTAGCTCAGAGGTAGACTGCCCCTGGGTTCAATCCCCAGTACCACACACACACACACACACACACACACACACACACACACACACAGATTTCAGTGTCCTATGAGCTAGTGTTAGGAGTGAATTGTATACTATAGCAATACAGGTATGACCATGTTTATAGCTGTACAATTTACAACAGCCAAATCATGGAACCAGCCCAGGTGTCCACTGACAGATGAACAGATAAAGAAAATATGGTATATCCACACAATGGAATTCTGCTCAGCCATAAAGAAGAACAAAATTATGTCATTGGCAGGAAAGTGGATGAAGCTAGAGAACATGATGCTAAGTAAGTTTAGCCAGTTGAATGTAGTCAGCTCAGCTCGGCACCTGCTCGGCCGTCTGCTGGTCCGCAGAGCGCCAACTTCTCCTGCAGACCATCGCCCTCGTTCATCTTCGCTCTGTGGCTCGCCATTCCCACGCTGTCCACCAGCCCCCCGATCTTCCATGGCTGGCTTGGATAGCAAGTTAGGGCATGGTATTGGGGAATTAAATGGCGATGGGGTGTAAGGATCCAATGTCCGCAAACCAAGGGACAAGGGACAGTGCACTCAGAGTTATGGTGGCTTGGCCAACAAGACAAGTTCCTACTGGAGAAAGAGGTCTAGCGTCCTTTCACAGAACGAGCGAGGCTTTCTGTCTGTGGATCCCAGAGGCAGCCACAGTCTTCCATATGACAAAACTAGAGAAGATGATCAAACTCCCCCAAATAGCCCAGAAAAAAAAAGGTGATGCTAGGGAGACATGATGGCGGCCCTTGTCCAACAAGTGTCCCTTTCTTGGAGAGCCCCTGTTCCACACAGACCCTAGGGAAGTAGTAGTAAGTTCACCCAAAGCCAACGCTGCCCAGAAAGCTTGAGACGAAGATGCTCCAGTTGCAGAGAGAGACAAACTCGCAGAGAAATCGTCATTCAGGAGCAGAGAGCCACGTGTGGATAACTGGAAGTGACTCAGCAACACATAATAGGGGAGTGATTGGACTTGATTCTTTTCTCCATCCATCTACTATTCATATTCCCTAAATCTTTGCAGGATGAACACGCCCACGCTCCTCTGTCCACATCGATTTCAACATTCAGGGTACCGGATGGAGAACTTCCGGCCACCTGCTAGAGGAGAGTCTGTCCGACCTGGGAAGCCGGCTCTTCATCACCTAGATACTCCTTTTCCCAGCTTCTCCAGGTCAAGCAGAATCTTGCCAGAAGGTCCAAGAGTAAAATGAAGGCCGGGCATGGTGGCACACACTTGTAATTCCAGTACTCGGGAGGCTGAGACAGGAGGATTGCAGGTTCGCGGCCAGCCTCAGCTACTTAGTGAGGCCCTCTGCAACTTAGTGAGACCCTGTTTCAAAATAAAGAATAAGCCGGGCGTGGTGGCGCACGCTTGTAATCCCAGTACTTTGGGAGGCAGAGACCGGAGGATCCGGGTTCGCGGCCAGCCTCAGCTCTCTCTCTCTCTCTCTCTCTCTCCCCCCCCCTTAGTGAGGCCTCCGCAACTTCGTGAGACCCGGTTTCAAAATAAAGTATAAAAAATAGGGCCGGGGGTAGCGCGGAGGTAGAACGCCCCTGCGTTCAATCCCCGGTACCACAGAAAAAAAAAAAAGAAAGAAAGAATAAAAAGTAGGGCTGGGGGTAGAGCTCAGAGGTAGAATGCCCCTGGGTTCAATCCCCAGTACTGCA